>OY992884.1:55822177-55979677 GCA_963921405.1 Cepaea hortensis
AGAAGTAGGGGAAAGAATTAGAGACTAGAGGACGTATTGTTTGGTGCTCATAGAAGTAGGGGAAAGAATTAGAGACTAGAGGACGTATTGTTTGGTGCTCATAGAAGTAGGGGAAAGAATTAGAGACTAGAGGACGTATTGTTTGGTGCTCATAGAAGTAGGGGAAAGAATTAGAGACTAGAGGACGTATTGTTTGGCGCTCATAGACGTAGGGGAAAGAATTAGAGACTAGAGGATATATTGTCTGGCGTTCATAGAAGTAGGGGAAAGAATTAGAGACTAGAGGACGTATTGTTTGGCGCTCATAGACGTAGGGGAAAGAATTAGAGACTAGAGGATATATTGTCTGGCGTTCATAGAAGTAGGGGAAAGAATTAGAGACTAGAGGATATATTGTCTGGCGTTCATAGAAGTAGGGGAAAGAATTAGAGACTAGAGGATATATTGTCTGGCGTTCATAGAAGTAGGGGAAAGAATTAGAGACTAGAGGACGTATTGCTTGGTGCTCATAGAAGTAGGGGAAAGAATTAGAGACTAGAGGACGTATTGTTTGGTGCTCATAGAAGTAGGGGAAAGAATTAGAGACTAGAGGATATATTGTCTGGCGTTCATAGAAGTAGGGGAAAGAATTAGAGACTAGAGGACGTATTGTTTGGTGCTCATAGAAGTAGGGGAAAGAATTAGAGACTAGAGGATATATTGTCTGGCGTTCATAGAAGTAGGGGAAAGAATTAGAGACTAGAGGACGTATTGCTTGGTGCTCATAGAAGTAGGGGAAAGAATTAGAGACTAGAGGACGCACTTAAAAAAAAAAAGTTGCATATCCCTTACAAGACGCTGCAGTCAACACCAGCATTGTTCAGCTGATTGTTGATGTTCATGGCAAGATTACACTCAGTAGTTTGCCATTGATTTCTGGGCGACCGGCTCACATACTCCCTTAAGTAACTAACGCGACGCGATCCGCTACCGAATCTCGCGCAGCTGTGTTCCTCAAGAGAACGCACTAGAAAACAGGAAAACCGACAGGGATTCGAACCTGTCACCTCCAAATGACGACGGTGCAGGAACAAGTGTCCTTCGTCGCACGACCAACTAGACACTCCTGTTGGTCATGGACTATCTTAGTGACTTCAAAGGGTTCCCCAATTGATATTTATGTGTAGTATAAAAATACGGGACTGGCACGATTGGCTCAAAACGCCTCAGTATGTGTAAAGAAGCTTCTTTTGTATATACCTTTGATAATGGGAACTTGCCGTCTTTGACAGACGATAGTTCGTTACCATGTGCTTTCACAAAAGGCATAACTACAACCCATGGCGCGGACTACGGATGGAGTTATACCTCTTCATGGCATAAAACCTGGGTTGAATTGCAGAGACCATGTGTTGCCCACGTAGCATGATCTCTCTCTCTCTCTCTCTCTCTCTCTCTCTCTCTCTCTCTCTCTCTCTCTCTCTCTCTCTCTCTCTCTCTCTATGGGTAGGTGCGGGATATGTGAGATGGCGGGGAGATGTGTGTGTGGGTGTGTGGTTGAGGGATGTGTGTTTGGCTGGGTGGTTGGAAGTGTGTGGGTGGAGGAGGATATGTGGGTGGGTGATTGTTGGTGGGTAATGGGATAGTTGGAGGATATGTGAGTGGGTGGGGAGATGTGTGTGGGTGGGGGATGTGTGGGTTGGGAAATGTATGTATGCTTGGGTGTGGGTGGATGGGATGTGTGGTTGGTGGGAGTGTGTGTGGGTGGGGAGATGTGTAGATGTGGGGGATGTGTGGGGGAATGTATGTGTGCCTGGGTGTGTGTGTGTGTGTGTGTGTGTGTGGTTGGGTGGGGGATGTGTGGGTGAATGGGGAATGTGTGGATGGGTGGTGGATGTGTCTCATAACATGGTAATATGCATTGTTTATGTTTACAAAATTCATTTCACACTGATTTTCCTATGCACTATTGATGAACGAAAGATGAGTGATTGGAAGGGCCGAATGTAAGACGGGCCTGCGTGCCCAATTTGTTACCCTTTGAAAATAAAATCCGTTCGTTCGTTCATTCTCTCTCCCCCTCTCCCTCTCGCTCTCCCTACCTCCCTCCCTCCCCTCTCTCTCTCTCTCTCTCTCTCTCTCTCTCTCTCTCTCTCTCTCTCTCTCTCGACCTGCCTAGTTTACTCCAAAAGAAAGGTAACACCAATACATCTGGGACAAGACAATCTGGTGGATCAGCAAAACAATGCTCTAATTGTCCGCCTGTCGGAGATTCGATCCTAGACCGGTTGCTGGCCAAGACTGGGGGGTCTGATCTGCCCTGTCATAACATTTAGTCTTTAGCTTGCATTTCCTCGCACTAGGGTAAGGTTTGCACTCTCCCTATTGCGCGCCTCCTCCCTCAGCCGTTTGGCACAATGTGGGGGTGTCGGTTTGGTGAGCGCCGCCCAATATTCGGGACATGGTGAAATATCATCAGTGGAATTGTTACAGAACACCATGGACCGAAATCTGAGGAGATTCTATGTTATGTTTGCCCTCTCTCGCTTTGAACGCAAAAGTAGTTTATACAAGTACTACTACTTTAGTGCACTGGATTGATTTTTGCGTGTGGATTAACTGTCTATATTACTATTACTAGTGTCCCTCGCCATTAGGCCAATCCATTCTGTCTTATGAAGCACTTGTAATTTACGTCACCAAGTCAAGAACGAGAAGTCAACGTTTTAGTCCAAGTGACCGGTGTAGGGATTTAACCCGCTACCTCGATATCAGCACACCGGAAGTGTAAGAGCAAGCGTTCTTATCCATTCGACCAAGCTGTGTTATGACGAACGATACTACTGCACACTGGGCATTCACATGTGTGCTCAGTCCTCCAATGCATCAGCCACCCCAAAGTATTCCTGTCCACTCTTTCTGTAAGGAGTTAGTCATGGTATCTCCTCTCATTCCCCCGAAGGCAGCACTGACGTGTAAGACCAGGCTTCAGCCCAGTTCGTGTAGTCGGACTATGGTTGGAGTCTCGTCAGTATCCGCCAACCGAGTCGGTACTGTATTGATTACACGAACGCCTACGCCAGTGGCAGGGCACATGATGACAACACGGAAACACACAAGCTCTGTGACAGTAAACACATTTCGAAATCAACATGTAAAATAAATTCTTCACGCAATCCAAACAAAGGAGACAAAACACAAGACTAATTTATACGTTATTAAAACTTTAAATAAAACAACAAGGATAAAGTCACATTAACCAAACACATAATACTTACAATTAGTGCAAAATACGGGCTATTTTTCTCTGGTGTGTTAAATGTTACACCGAGTATATTGTCTACATTAGGCCTACTTCCGTACACTACGGATTTCGCCACCCATTGGCTAATAAAAGCACATGATAGATAATCCGATACGTGAAACAGCGGCGTCTCATGAAGGTAGGTGTAAGGACAAGTTTTGTGCGTTTCAGCAATGATAACTGGTTTGTGTGTGGAAGAGTGGCGGGCGGGAGTGAAGTGGCTCAGAGGTAAGACGTAACATGAGCAGGTCTGGTGTTGTTTACTCCGTGGACAATGTGGGTGTTTACAAAATAAGAAAAGGAAGCACTGAATAGGAGCATTGTAACCTACCATGTGTGTTGTAAGAAGCGGTCAAAGATGTTTCCATTTGTGTGTTACCATGGTCGTTAAGGGAAGCAAAGAGTAGTAATTCACCGTAACCTGACAAGAGTAGTAAGTAAAACACCGTAACCTGACAAGAATAGAAACACACAGTAACCTGACATACATATCGTAAGAGTTGACGAAGGAGGGTTAGTCTCGGGGCTGGCTTCACTATTCCGGAGACAAACTTTAGCTGCCAAATAGAACTGCTTATAAATAAGTCTAAAGATAAAGAGCAAAGAATAACCCAGACAACCGAGAGGAAAGTAAGGTCTCATAGCAGAGGTGTGACGCTGCGCGGTTCAAGCCGCAAGGAATCCAGTTCACATAATTCCTCTGTCAAAAGCGGGAATTTCCAGAAATGGTACATAGAATATTAGAACTATGTGCATCAGATAGCCAAGGGTAGGGCGGCCTGAAGTGAGTTGCTTGAGGAACTATGTCCGCATGGGGAAATAAAGGGCGGGAGGATAAGAAATGGATGGTATACTCCTCACTGCTTGGAGTCGTGGATTGGAGGCCTAACCTTCTAGCATGAGGGAGAATAACTTGGATAACTCGTATGCAAGATGCGCCTTTATAAGGTTTATACAAGTTTATACAATCCCTCGGTAATTGCCAGTGGGAAAAGAGCAGGCTGTATGGGCGATGCCCGGACAAGACAAATTGTGTTTCTGTTCAGAACAACCAGACAGCATCTGTGTCATTATGCCTAAACAACAACAGCAGCAACAGCAGCAGCAGCAGCAACAACAACAACAAAAATAAGGCAATGCGGTAAAGTAGCTGTATACCATAGGCTAGGTAGGAGAGGAGAAACTTTCATTGCACAAATGAAAACGCAAATTGTGTGAAATATATTGTTCGGTCATTCCACTTAATAGTGAGGTGGCCTAGTATATGAGAAGACTAAAGTATTTCACACACACAAGTGTGCACTAGCATTATCTTATCTTATCTTATCTTATCTTATCTTATCTTATCTTATATCTTATATCTTATCTTATCTTTATCTACTGACCCGCCTATCTACCTATCATGCTACTTACATACACTCTTATATACTCATCTTTCTGTTTTAAAACCTGGACAGGCAGGTAGGCAGACTGCCAGGCAAGCAGACAGGTGGGAAGGTCAATGGGTAGTTCGGTAAGTAAACAGACAGACAGAAGGACACAAAGACAGACAGAGACACGCATATATGTATAGACAGACCGCCAGGCAGAAGACAGGCAGACAGAAAAGCTGATCGGTACAAAGATCGGTTGGTAGGTAAGTAAACAAATATACATACGTATATTAATATATACTTCTTCAGCATTCCGAGCCATTGAGGTTCTTTCCTGCAGATACAAGCCGTCTCCATTCGTCTCTCTGATTGACCTTCTCTTGCCAGTCGTTGATTCCAAGTGCTTGTAGGTCTGTATATATATTATCTCTCCACCGTCTTCTTGGTCTACCTCGGGGTCTACGGCCATTTATGTCCTGAGTGTAAGCGAGTTTTGTTTCCCTATTATCTTCCATTCTTTCTATATGCCCCAGCCATTGCAGTCTATTAGCCTTCATGATACCAGTGATTAGCGGGGACTTAAACAGATCATAAATGTCTTTGTTGCTTCTTCTTTTCCACTCTCCACTTTGTGTATCCCTAATGGGCCCAAAGATGCGTCTTAAGACTTTGTTCTCAAAGGTTTGTAACAAGGCTTCGTCTCCTTTAGTTGTACTCCAGGTTTCAGAGCCATACAGCACAACTGGTCTGATCAGTGTTTTGTATATTGTGACCTTGGTGTTACGAGATAGCGCATTTAATTTTAGCAGATGTAGTGCATAGAATGAACAAGAATCGCCATGGCAAAAGTAGCCTTTAGCAAGATGAAAAACATACTGACCAATAAAAAGATGTCAATTGAAACGAGAAAAAGAGTGTTGAGATGCTACATAGAACCTGTACTTTTATATGGATGTGAAGCTTGGACAATGAGCAGCCAGGCTGAAAAATATCTGATGGCTGTAGAAATGTGGTTTCTGAGGAAAATGCAAAGAATACCATGGACAGCCAGAAAGACCAATGAACAAGTCCTTCAAGAAACAAATGAAGATTGTAAACTGATCAGAGACATTAGACGTAGACAGTCACAATTTTTTGGGCATGTTATGAGAAGAAATGATTTGGAGAACTTGGTGACAACTGGTAAGATCGAGGGGAACAGACCAAGGGGAAGACCTAGAAACAAGTATCTGGATGGCTTGGCCTTGTGGCATGGTCGAGACAAAAACACGGAACTGATCCACGACTCTGTTGATCGAGTGAGATGGCAGAACATGACCGCCCACGCTTACCGGCATGGCACATGATGGATGGATGGAGTGCATAGTATATCTTATTTCCAGAGTTGATTCTAGCTTGTATTTCTTCCCTTATTATGCTGGAGTAGTTGTAAATGCCTTCGTGTGTGTGTGCGCGCGCGTGCGCGCGTGCGCAAGACTGTGTAAAAAATGTTAGCAACTACGACACCATATTATGTGGCGCCACGTATGTACTTCTAATATGTTATTTCATTGTAATGCAGTTTATACAGCGCCACAGCACTATTATTTTTCTACACACTGTGTGTGTGCGTGTGTGTGCGTGCGTATTCACATAATTTACATATATCAAACTGCCGTGTTGTTAACACACCCGGATATTACCCTCGGTAGTGGTAGACTACAACCATCACCTATAAACGACACGCCCCTGCCGGCAGGCAGGAAACGCACTCTTCAAGACTGAAGACTGAAGTGTTGGTTTCCGAAAGTGGTTGTGAACAGAGAAATACCGGGCCACACGCTTCGGCGACTGACACAGTTTCACGTATCCATGAATCTACCAGATGCTTCTCCATACGCCGCTGCAATACAATACTGCCATTGTTTGTGGAATCAGCGGCTGTAAATACTTTCGTTTGAGGGGGGAATTGCTATTTCTTGAGAGACTGCATGATGTCATCCTTAGTTACTCGCGTTTATCGAGGAAGAAAGAAGAAAGATTGCGAATAATGGGCACGGTGTATGACCCTTCGCTGGCTGTTGAACTAGGGGACTGAGCACGCATGGGAATGTCCTGAGTGCAGTGATTTCGGTTCTTAACTCAACTCAAGGGCACGGTGGCATTTACAACGAATGATGACACGAAGGCACTTACACTGAATAATGACTCCGTAATCCCGTATAGTCTCGCGAGTCACGTGACGTGCGCGAGAATCGGTAGCGGTTCTCTCCGTGTCGGTAACTTAGGGGTATGTGAGCCGGTCGCTCAGAAAGCAATGGCAAACTACTGAGCGTAACCTTGCCAAGTAATCAACAATCAGCTGAAAGATGCTGATGTCCTGTAAAGGATATGCGGGGGGAAAATGACACATAGGCGTTTACATCGAATAACGACACGAAGGCATTTACAATGAATGATGACACGAAGGCATTTTGAACAAATGATGACACGAGGCATTTACAACCATAATGGCACGGTGGCATTTACAACGAATGATGATACGTTGGTATTTACAACGAATAATGACACGGTGGAATTTACAACGAATAATGACATGGGGCATTTTAAATTTTAAAATGGGGTGGGGGAAATGGCGGAAATATGACAATATAGGGAAACATGCTGTGATGGAAAGATGGAAATAACAATAGAAAGATAGAATAGATAGGGGAAATGGGATAAAAAGATAAAGATGAATGAATATGAAAAATAAAAGAAGGAAAGAAAGAAAGAAAGAAAGAAAGAAAAAAGAAAGAAAGAAAGAAAGAAAGAAAGAGAACGAATACAGTAGAACTAGGCATAAAGATAGAATTGAAGTGATGACCAAACATAACGCATGTAAAGGAAGAATGAAAAGAAAGAGCAGAAATAAGGGACACACAACAAGAAAGACAGAAATCACTAGCGAAAAGCACGAGTTAAAGCACTAGTATGAAAATAACAGAGCTGCATAAAAACATGTATATCCCCAATGTGTGAGTTAGTATGTCATGTCAGGTTCTTCATTCCGGAGAATGGTATGTCAGGTCAGGTTATTTATTGAGTCAGGAGACTGGAATATCATGTCAGGTTATTGAGTCAGGATATTGTTTTATCATGTCAGTTATTGAGTCAAGATACCTCCCCCGATGTGTCTCCACCTTGCCGTGGTGGGGGCGCTTGCGTGTCCCATTGACCCCATGTGCTTATGGGATAGGGACCAGACTAAGAGAGACACAACCTGCTGCTCTGCAGGTAGACTGAGGATAGCAGTCAAAAGTTTAAATCAGGCGCACGAAGGCAGAATTTCTTGGTCCGGACACATACTCTAAGGCTCTCTGTCGAGGGTTGAGGCTGAACGCCTCTAAGCCATAAACCCTCGGATATGAGAGCCGGGCCGATACCCACCTACCGAAAAATAGAGGTGAGATACTGAGCAAGCTACATGCCCAGTTCTGATACTTGTTCGAGGGCTCTCAGCTGGGGGATATGAGGGATCCCCGGATGACAGGGCCTGGCCGTTTCTTGTTCAATGCTGCACGGAGGTAAGGTGCTGAGCCGGCAGCACATGTAGCCTACCTCGTGAGAGAGTACTAAAAGGTAGAAAAGTGCCCCAGTCGAATGAAATGGTTGCGAAAACTCTCTGTATCTAACGCATAGAGAGTGTAGACAAAATTGGAAAAACATCTCAATAACACGAAATGGAACGCACGGCTAGCGATCCATTGCGTGGTCCGAAGTCAAAAGCAAAAGCTTACCGAGTGGATGTCGCCCGCAGTCTGATCGTTCCTTGTGTGTGCTTGAGCGACCAGTGGCAAGCGAGATGCCCAACACATGGAAGTGAGGAACTAAAGCAGCCATGAATAGGCCAGTCTCAGAGCAATATGTGCCGGCTCTGCAATTATGGAAGCCTCCTTGGATAGGAGGGAATGCCCATGGTCTGCCCCTGCCTTCTCTTGAGGGTTGACCGTGATGTCGTTGACCGTTGTTTTGACCAGCTTGGATGTGTGCGACATCACAAAATAAGTCTAACGTGCCTCGAAACCCGAGGAAGGCTAACCTAATTAAAAATGCCCACCGAAGCCGTAAGTGTCGTCCTACGGGTGGCAAAATAAAAATTGGCACTACGCATTTACGTCCGAGTGAAATGTCTCATCCGAATGTCTCTCATGCTAGGAACAGCTCTGAATACCTAGTTTCCGAATGCCAATCTTGTTCGGGACAGCTCTGACTAGGTAGTATTCCGAATGTCCGTCGTGCCTGAAACAGCTCTGACGGGCACAATGACAAGCACATGTCCGAACCGAAAACTCGCTGAGTGGATACCGTCTGCAGACCTGTCTGGTTTGTGCGGGAACAGCCCGGGGCGAACGAAATGCCCAATATATTGAAGTGAAGAAGAAGAAGAAGAGTCAAGATACTGGCATGTCATGCCAGGTTATTGAGTCAGGAGGATGATATGTCATGTCAGGTTATTGAGCCAGGAAACTGGTATGTTATGTCAGGTTATTGAGTCCGGAAACTGGTATGTCATGTCAGGTTATTGAGTCAGGAAACTGGTATGTCATGTCAGGTTATTGAATCAGGAGACTGGTATGTCATGTCAGGTTATTGAGCCAGGAGACTGGTATGTCATGTTAGGTTATTGAGTCAGGAGACTGGTATGTCATGTCAGGTTATGGAGTCAGAAAACTGGTATGTCATGTCATGTTATTGAGTCAGGAAATTGGTATGTCGTGTCAGATTATTGAGTCAGGAAACTGGTATGTTATGTCAGGTTATTGAGTCAGGAAACTGGTATGTCATGTCAGGTTAGAGAGTCAGAAAACTGGTACTTCATGTCAGGTCATTGAGTCAAGAAACTGGTATGTCAGGTTATTGAGTATGGAGAATGGTATCATGCCAGGTTATTCATTATTGAGTTTTAGTTTATTCCATTATGCAATATGGAGCTTGGCATATAATTTCAGATTATTAGGTTATTCAATATGGAGCCTGGTATGTAATTTCATATTACTCAGCCCAGGAGTGGTATGTTATTTCAGTTACTCAGTCCAGGAATGGTATGTCATTTCAGTTATTCAGTCCAGGAGTGGTATGTCATTTCAGTTATTCAGTCCAGGAATGGTATGCCATTGCGGGTTATTCAGTCCAGAGAATAGAAGAGAATACTCTAAACTTGTCACTTCCCCATAAAGTTAGCATTATGAGTACCCATTAACTCACTCTCGGGAAATTAACGTAGCGGGTTCCCTTTGCTGTCCAGAGGAACAGTGTGAGTAACGAGCATGGAAGATTTACAAATGTAAATAATTATCATCATCTTCCACTGTTGCCGTCAAGGGTTGTGGGGAGGAATAAATGGCGTTCCAGCGAACTGTGGGTGGCACTGGATAGTGTCATTCCATGTGATTGTGCAATGCCTTTGATGTCGTCATTTCATTTTCTTTTCTGACGTCCTCTTACTCTCGTATCAGATCTTCTTTGACTTAGTGCCAGTGCTGGTAGCTGATGGTGTTGCATTTTAACGAGATGGCCAAACCATTTGATCTTCTGTCTCTCAATATATGCGACACAAGGCGTTGATCCCACTATCTGACTGATAATAACATTTCTTAACCGGCCTCGGATAGTTAAGTTGGCAGCTATCACCAAGTATCTCATCTCACAGGTGTTGATTTTCCGATAAGTAAGTGTGTGTGTGTGTGTGTGTGTGTGTGTGTGTGTGTGTGTGTGTGTGTGTGTGTGTGTGTGTGTGTGTGTGTGTGTGTGTGTGTGTGTGTGTGTGTGTGTGTGTGTGTGTGTGTGTGTGTGTGTGTGTGTGTGTGTGTGTGTGTGTGTGTGTGTGTGTGTGTGTGTGTGTGTGTGTGTGTGTGTGTGTGTGTGTGTGTGTGTGTGTGTGTGTGTGTGTGTGTGTGTGTGTGTGTGTGTGTGTGTGTGTGTGTGTGTGTGTGTGTGTGTGTGTGTGTGTGTGTGTGTGTGTGTGTGTGTGTGTGTGTGTGTGTGTGTGTGTGTGTGTGTGTGTGTGTGTGTGTGTGTGTGTGTGTGTGTGTGTGTGTGTGTGTGTGTGTGTGTGTGTGTGTGTGTGTGTGTGTGTGTGTGTGTGTGTGTGTGTGTGTGTGTGTGTGTGTGTGTGTGTGTGTGTGTGTGTGTGTGTGTGTGTGTGTGTGTGTGTGTGTGTGTGTGTGTGTGTGTGTGTGTGTGTGTGTGTGTGTGTGTGTGTGTGTGTGTGTGTGTGTGTGTGTGTGTGTGTGTGTGTGTGTGTGTGTGTGTGTGTGTGTGTGTGTGTGTGTGTGTGTGTGTGTGTGTGTGTGTGTGTGTGTGTGTGTGTGTGTGTGTGTGTGTGTGTGTGTGTGTGTGTGTGTGTGTGTGTGTGTGTGTGTGTGTGTGTGTGTGTGTGTGTGTGTGTGTGTGTGTGTGTGTGTGTGTGTGTGTGTGTGTGTGTGTGTGTGTGTGTGTGTGTGTGTGTGTGTGTGTGTGTGTGTGTGTGTGTGTGTGTGTGTGTGTGTGTGTGTGTGTGTGTGTGTGTGTGTGTGTGTGTGTGTGTGTGTGTGTGTGTGTGTGTGTGTGTGTGTGTGTGTGTGTGTGTGTGTGTGTGTGTGTGTGTGTGTGTGTGTGTGTGTGTGTGTGTGTGTGTGTGTGTGTGTGTGTGTGTGTGTGTGTGTGTGTGTGTGTGTGTGTGTGTGTGTGTGTGTGTGTGTGTGTGTGTGTGTGTGTGTGTGTGTGTGTGTGTGTGTGTGTGTGTGTGTGTGTGTGTGTGTGTGTGTGTGTGTGTGTGTGTGTGTGTGTGTGTGTGTGTGTGTGTGTGTGTGTGTGTGTGTGTGTGTGTGTGTGTGTGTGTGTGTGTGTGTGTGTGTGTGTGTGTGTGTGTGTGTGTGTGTGTGTGTGTGTGTGTGTGTGTGTGTGTGTGTGTGTGTGTGTGTGTGTGTGTGTGTGTGTGTGTGTGTGTGTGTGTGTGTGTGTGTGTGTGTGTGTGTGTGTGTGTGTGTGTGTGTGTGTGTGTGTGTGTGTGTGTGTGTGTGTGTGTGTGTGTGTGTGTGTGTGTGTGTGTGTGTGTGTGTGTGTGTGTGTGTGTGTGTGTGTGTGTGTGTGTGTGTGTGTGTGTGTGTGTGTGTGTGTGTGTGTGTGTGTGTGTGTGTGTGTGTGTGTGTGTGTGTGTGTGTGTGTGTGTGTGTGTGTGTGTGTGTGTGTGTGTGTGTGTGTGTGTGTGTGTGTGTGTGTGTGTGTGTGTGTGTGTGTGTGTGTGTGTGTGTGTGTGTGTGTGTGTGTGTGTGTGTGTGTGTGTGTGTGTGTGTGTGTGTGTGTGTGTGTGTGTGTGTGTGTGTGTGTGTGTGTGTGTGTGTGTGTGTGTGTGTGTGTGTGTGTGTGTGTGTGTGTGTGTGTGTGTGTGTGTGTGTGTGTGTGTGTGTGTGTGTGTGTGTGTGTGTGTGTGTGTGTGTGTGTGTGTGTGTGTGTGTGTGTGTGTGTGTGTGTGTGTGTGTGTGTGTGTGTGTGTGTGTGTGTGTGTGTGTGTGTGTGTGTGTGTGTGTGTGTGTGTGTGTGTGTGTGTGTGTGTGTGTGTGTGTGTGTGTGTGTGTGTGTGTGTGTGTGTGTGTGTGTGTGTGTGTGTGTGTGTGTGTGTGTGTGTGTGTGTGTGTGTGTGTGTGTGTGTGTGTGTGTGTGTGTGTGTGTGTGTGTGTGTGTGTGTGTGTGTGTGTGTGTGTGTGTGTGTGTGTGTGTGTGTGTGTGTGTGTGTTATACGCTCGCTGGCTTTGAACCCAATCGTAGCCCGTACACTAACTACTACTAGTAGCACTGGATTGAATTTTGCGAGCGGATTAACTTTCCCTATTAACAATGTACCTCGCCATCAGGCGAACCCAATCCGTCTTCAGAGGTACTTGTAATTTACATCCCCAAGTCAAGGACGAGAAGTCAACATTTTAGTCCAACTGTCCGTTGTAGGGGTTGAACACCTTACCTTTCCGTAAGTGTAATTTAGATAATGTCCAAGTTTTACATTGGTAGCATAATATTGGTGTGAATATGTTATTTATTACCCGCCGTTTTGTGGACATATATATTTGGATGTTTCAGTATGGGTGATAGTTGACATATAAAGCGCACTTGCTTTTTAACATCTGATTTCGATTTCTCTATCTATTCTGACATCTTCTGTGATCATACTTCCAAGATATTTGAATTCTTTAACTTGTTTCAGAGATATGCTATTTATCAGTATACTTTTTCAAACGTAAGTAAACAACAATAAACCCTACCTCAACTACGCCATACTAGTGATGGACGTATGTTACTTCCCCATAAATTTAGCATCATGAATGCCCAAAATCTAATTCTTGGGAAACTAGCGTGATGGTTTCCCCTTGCTGTCCAAGTATGTGAATGAAGAGCATGGAAGATTTGCAACAATATACCCTACCTCAACTCCGCCATACTGGTGGAAGAGATGGACGTACTCTGAGCATGTTACTTCCCCATAAATTTTGCATCATGAATGCTCACGAACTAATACTTGGAAAATTAACGTGATGGTTTCCCCTGTCCAAGTGTGTGAGTAATGAATGAGCATGGAAGATTGCAAATCTAAGTAAGCAACAATATATCCTACCTCAACTCCGCCATACTGGTGGAAGAGATGGACGTATTCTGTCATCTGCAAGGCATCCAGCCAGGTAGCTATAGGAATGTGTCGTCCTGACATTCTTTTCTTCCTGCGATAATCCGAGTCCAGAACCTGCCTGCAACAAGTCAAAACCATGCAACAAACATTCAGACGACAAGTATTTTTATTGTAACATTTGAGTTAAGAACAAGTCCGATAAAGTGCCCATGAAATTCTATGGTATATTTCCAACATTTATCTGGGCTCGCTTGTCGACCTAGTCTATAAGTTGTACCAGGGAATGGTGTGGGGAAGCAACGACGACCAGTGTGAAATTTATCATATCATCCACTGAGTTCTGATTGGTCGATACAAATATGGGGTTGCCACCATAAACCCAATACACCAATTCTTCTTCTTATAGAACATGACGTGTGGCGTTGGTTATCGTGTCTGTCCGCGGTGTTCTATCTCTTGTGCTACCAATCATCGTTGATACCGACATTCCTCCATGCCATGATGTCACACATTCCAACATCTTAAGTATTTGTCTTCCCTCTTCCCCCCCCCCCTCACTTTCCAGTTTTCTTATTGAAACGATATACTCAAGCCTTCCCATTGTGACGACATACTCCAACCTTCCTATTGTGATGACTTACTCCAGCCTTCCCATTGTGACGAGATACTCAAGCCTTCCCGTTGTGACGACACTCCAACCTTCCCCTTGTGATGACTTACTCCAGCCTTCTTATTCTCATCACATGCCCAAAGAATCCAGCCTTTCTTCTTATGCGAGTAGCCAGCTCTATATGTAAGTTAACTTCTTTTAAGATATCTTCATTTCTCTTTCTTTCCGTCCATGGTTTTCTCATCATTCTTTTATAAAAACACATCTCCACAGCTTCCAGGTAATTCTTCACGTATTTGCTAACTGTCCATGATTGGCTCCCTTACATCACCCAGGACTGACTCAAGGGCTATTTTCCTCACCTCAGTACGCCTCAATCGTGGCGAAGTGTCCTTTATTGTTTACCTGTTATCCCCAAAAGTGTAACTATCTGCCAACGTTGTTTAACAGATTCTCTGTTCAACAAAAAGTATGCTTGGACCTAACAAATATAGATGACTAAATATATGAAGTATGGGTGTGCCCCAGTTATGACTGACAAGTTGTTAATATGGCAGCAGGCATTATGAATGATAAACCAAGGACAACATTTCGGCGATATATAAGCTCATGGCAGATACGGGAAGTCGCTTAAGGCGATTACATATCCCATGGCTCTTAATCAGTTAAAACAACATCTGTGATAAAACTCTGAATTCAGAAAAAACATTACATGGACAATTTAGAGCTACTAAACATATTCTAAGGGAAACTCTATGTTAAAACAGAGCTAAAGGGAAAAAACCCACGCTTAACTTTTAGCGGTGATACCAACCCACGGTTAACTTTGAGTTGAGAGAGACATTCTATAGATAAACATTAAGTGAAGAAACAAAACCTGTGGTAAACTGTTAGACTAAGGACACAAATATAAGTAAATTTTCAGCTGATTTCCACCAACGTACATGGTAAACTTTTGAGTAGTGAAAGAGAAACTAGAGAATTGCCGTCTTGTTAACTTCAATTGTTTAAAACACAACCCGTGATTAACTTACCGGGACAAACACATACCAAAGACGACTTTTAATTCAGAAATCATTCTATGATGAACTTTTGGTTCAGAAACAATATTTCTGGCAAATATTTAAATTCAGAGCTATATTCTATGTTCTATAGCATGTAAAGGTGCGTATTTAATGGGCACTGTAACGAAATGTGAGCTTAAGTCTTTTCTAAGGGATAGAGGCTATAAATAAAATCCTAAGAGATAGAGATAGATAGAGAGAGAGAGAGAGAGAGACAGAGAGAGAGAGAGAGAGAGAGAGAGAGAGAGAGAAGGGTGGAAGAAAGAAAGAGAGAGAAAGAAGAGAGAGAGAGAAAGAAAGAGAGAGCGCGTGAAAGAGAGGAGGGTGGAAGAAAGAAAGAAAGAAAGAGAGAGAGAGAGAGAGAGAGCGAGAGAGCGAGTGAGAAGGGAGGAAGAAAGAAAGAGAGACAGAGAGAAAAAGAGAAAGAAAGTAAGGTGGAAGAATGAAAGAAAGACAGAAAGAGAGCAAGTGAGAGTGTAGGGTGGAAGAAAGAAAGAAAGAGATAGAGAAAGAGAGAACGAGCGAGAGAGGATAGAGGCTATAAACAACATCATGAGAGAGAGAGAGAGAGAGAGAGAGAGAAAGAGAAAGAGAGAAAGATAAAGAGAGAGATATGCTACAAGCGAATTCTAAGAGAGAGAGAGAGAGAGGTGGAACATAGAAAGAGAGAGACAGAAAGAGAAAGGGGGAGAGAGGAGGGTTAAGAAAGAAAGAAAGAAAGAGAGAGAGATATATATATTCTACCAGCGAATTCTAAGAGAGAGAGAGAAAGAGAGAGAGAGAGAGAGAGAGAGAGAGGTGGAAGAAAGAAAGAGAGAGACAGAAAGAGAAAGAGAGAGAGAGGAGGGTTGAAGAAAGAAAGAAAGAAGAGTGAGAGAGAGAGAGAGAGAGAGAGAGAGAGAGAGAGAGAGAGAGAGAGAGAGAAAGAGAGATGCTACAAGCGGATTCTTCTTTTTCTTCTTCTTTGCGTTCATCCGGAGTGTTTTTTTCAGATGTGATTGCGGTGTGTCCAGTTAGGCACTCTTGGGCCGAAACCCTTAGGCCAACACATCCGACTTTTAGCGTGCAATTTTGACCAGGTTAGCATTCCTGGGAGACTCTCACTTTTGTGGTACTGTCCACATGCCAGCTGGTCAAGTTGGAACAGTCGAAGACTTCACGGTCACCCTCAAGGGAAGGCAGGGACAGTCCATGGCATTTTCCGCCATCCTGGGTGGCTTCCATAATTGCAGAGCCGACACATAATGCTCTGGTGCTGGGCTCACCGAGGGAATCGTCACGTCCTGCTCATGGCTGCTTTAATTCCTCACTTCAATATATTGGGCATTTTGTTCGCCCCGGTCCATTCCCGCACAAACCAGACCGGTCTGCAGATGGTATCCACTCAGCGAGTTTTCGATTCGGACATGTGCCTGTCGTTGTGCCCCGGGGACAAAATAGTCAGAGCACGACTCTATAGTTCCGGGCACGACGGACATTCGGAAAACTATCTAGTCAGAGCTGTTCCGAACATGAGCGGCGTTCGGAAACTAGGTAGGCAGAGCTGTTCCTAGCACGAAAGACATTTCACTCGGACGTAATTGCGTAGTGCCAATTTTTATTTTGCCACCCGTAGGCCGGCACTTCCGACTTCGGCGGGCATTTTTTAATGAGGTTAGTCTTCCTCGGGTGTCGAGGCACGCTAGACTTATTGTTGTGATGTCGCCCACATCTCAGCTGGTCAAGATAGAACGATCAACGACATCACGGTCAACCCTCAAGGGAAGGCAGGGGCAGACCATGGGCATTCCCTCACTATCCAAGGAGGCTTCCATAATTGCAGAGCCGGCACATATTGCTCTGGGACTGGGCTCACCCGAGGAGTTGCCACGTCCTGCTCATGGCTGCTTTAGTTCCTCACTTCCATGTGTTGGGCATCTCGCTTGCCACTGGTCGCTCAAGCACACACCAGAAACGGTCAGGCTGCGAGCGACATTTACTCGGTAAGCTTTTGCTTGTGACTTCGGACCACGCAATGGATTCGCTAGCCGTGCGTTCCATTTCGTGTTATTGGGACGTTTTTTTTCACTTTTGTCTACACTCTCTATGAGTTAGATACATACAGTTTCCGTAACAATTTCATTCGACTGGGGCACTTTCTGCCTTTTAGTACTCGCTCACGAGGTAGGCTACATGTGCTGCCGGCTCAGCACCTTACCTCCGTGCAGCAGTGAACGAGAAACCGCCAGACCCTCTCATCCGGGAATCCCTCATATCCCCCAGCTGAGAGCCTTCGAACAAGTATCAGAACTGGGCATCTCCCCCGATGTGTCTCCACCTTGCCGTGGTGGGGGAGCTTGCGTGTCCCATCGACCCCATGTGCTTGCCGATGGATGAAAAACTACATATCGGACAGCATATGGGATAGGGACCAGACTAAGAGAGACACAACCTGCTGCTCTGCAGGTAGACTGAGGATAGCAGTCAAAATTTAAGCTCTGGCGCACGAAGCCACAATCTTGGTCCAGATACTTACACAAACGCCTCCACCGATAAATGGAGGTGAGATACTGGGCACGCTACATGCCCAGTTCAGATACTTGTCCGAAGGCTCTCAGCTGGGGGATATGAGGGATCCCCGGATGAGGGCCTGGCCATTTCTCGCTCACTGCTGTACGGAGGTAAGGTGCTGAGCCGGCAGCACATATAGCCTACCTCGTGAGCGAGTACTAAAAGGTGGAAAAACACCTCGGTCGCACGTTCCGATGAAAGTCTTTAACCGTACTCATGGAGTGAGTGTAGTCAAAGGTGGAAAATTGTCTCGATGACACGAAATGGAACGCCTGGCTTGCGAATCCATTACGTGGCAGACCAAAGGAAAAGCTTGCTGTGTGGAAGTCGAAATAAGAGTCTAACTTGTCTCGAACCTGAGGAAGGCTAACCTCATTAAAAATGCCCGCTGAAGCAGGAAGTGCCAGCCTACGAGCGGCAAAATAAAAATGGCACCACGCAACTACGTCCGAGTGAAATGTCTTTCGTGACCGGAAAAGCTCTAACTAGTCTTTCCTCGTGCTAGGACAATCTACCTTGTTTCCGAATGCCGCTCTTGCTCGGAACAGCTGTGACTAGGTAGTTCTCCTAATGTCCTTCGTGCCTGGAACAGCTCTGAAGGGCACAGAGACAATCACATGTCCGAACCGAAAACTCGCTGAGTGGATACCGTCTGCAGACTGGCCTGGTTTGTGCGGGAGCGGCCCGTGGTGAAGGAACGCCCAATATATTGATTTGAGGATTTAAAGCAGCCATGAAGCAGGACGTGACGATTCCCTCGGTGAGCCCAGGACCAGGGCGCTATGTGTCGGCCCTTCAAATATGGAAGCAATCTTGGATGGCGGAAAATGCTATGGACTGTCCCTGCCTTCCTTTGAGGGATGACCGTTGTCTTCGACCGTTCCAACTTGGCCAGCTGGGTTGTAGATGGCACCACAAAAGTGAGAGTCTCCCAGGAATGCTACCTGGTCAAAAAAAAAAAAAAAACACGTTATCGTCGGATGTGTTGGCCTAAGGGTTTCGGCCCAAGGGCGCATAACAGACACACCGCAATCACATCTGAAAAAACACTCCGGATGAACGAAAAGAAGAAGAAGAAGTGGGCATGTAGCGTGCTCAGTATCTCACCTCTATTTTCGGTAGGTGGGTATCGGCCCGGCTCTCACATCCGAGGGTTTGTGGCATAGAGGCGTTCTGCCTAAATCCTCGACAGAGATCCTTAGGGTATTGTCCGGACCAATAATTTCTGCCTTCGTAACCCTGATTTAAACTTTTGACTGCTATCCTCAGTCTACCTGCAGAGCAGCAGGTTGTGTCTCTCTTAGTCTGGCTCCTATCCCATAAGCTGTCCGATATGTAGTTTTCATCCATCGGCAAGCAGATGAGGTCAATGGGACAAGCAAGGCCCCCCCTGTGACGAAACGCGTTTATCTGTCTTGGGTCGTCAAGATCCCGCACTATTTTGGCGAGTCATCGGGGAATTTCCCAGCTAAAAATAGACTGAGGGAAGCCGATGGAGGACTTATTATCTAGAATCTTCTCGAAACACCGGAATTCGAGTAACCCGTGATGCTGGGTATCGCTCTAAATTCTCGTGCAGAGAGATCTAGAAACTCTAGGCGGGGAATGACGGTTTCCCGAGAAAGTATCTTTTCTCAAGAAGCACTCGCTTTTAGTGCGCATTGAGTTGGCACGAAGCGGGAATGTGGCTAAACCAGTCATTCACTTACTTGTGTTCGACGAGAACAGACGCAGGCCTGATGTGAGCCAATTTTGTGTTGCGTCTCAACTCAACCATGATTCGGCTGATTGTTATGGAAAGGAAGCTGAGAAGCCCTCGAACAGTTCGGAAGCTGACTGGAGATCTGGTTTCTAATCATTCAGGTAGATATTGGTTTAAATCATTTAACTTTGTACGTGTGTTCCACACGCCATTGTTCTAACCTCATTACCTATGCGGATGCCCTTGCATACTAATTAGCAAACCGATCGATAACGTAGTTGACGGTGAATCGTGGGTTTGTTTACCGTGTGCTCGCGAATCAGCTGTTAGGAACGCCGTAATGTGATGTGGGCGATTTGGGTTCCAAATATATGTACCATATATTGCCAATCGTTGCATATATTAGGTTGCTGTGTTAGAATAAAACATAGTTACTTGTGCCGGATGGAAACTTAGATTATGTCAGTCAGTTGCTGAAGCCAGAAGAACGGTTAGAAAACCAGGTAAGTTGGTAGGTGGAGATTCAGACAAAATTGTGCTTAGTTACTAAGTAAAGGAAGAACTTAGTTCTGTGCCACCAGGAATGATGTAACTATTGTGTAATAACTTAATAGGGAATTCATTGTGTGGAACAGCGGATTTCTGTGGAAAGGTAAGTGGCTTTGGTGCTATATCTATATATATATGATGTGACATTGTGTATATATATTAGGTCATGGCATGTGATACTTCCTGGGGTAATTCCGAACGCCGAATAGATCGACGCGAGATACCACTGCGTGCCGTCGCGATATAAATATGCGTTCTGAAATCTGGTCTGAGCTATCCTGTTTCTTTCATACTGGCGCTAGTGCGAGTGAATGCTAAGGTGCTGGAAGTATGGAAGGATGCAAGGAGGCTGTAGGAGACTGGGGAAATATAGGATATGGGGGATGTGAAAGCAAGTTATGAAAGTATGTGTTGGTAGGCCAAACCAACGATGAAGTTCAGTCCATGCCAAGGCTAAACCACTTGGGAGGACAGAACTGGAACAGTACCCTTGGAACATGTGGGGAACATGTATTCTCAAGAAGGCTTCTTGACTCTAAGGCAGAGTCTGATAAGAAGAGTTTGCTGGGGCGTGGGCAGGTGGTCCCACCAGCAAACAGGCTTGTGTACATATTGGATGTGATCATGTCCTATTCCTATATCCCGAGGGATGGTATATTGATCAAGATTATGTTTCTTAATGTACATTGATGATGTTAGGAACGAGTCCAGGGACACTTTACCTATTTGTTTAGTTCGATTAAATTAGAACAATAACAGCTGTGTATCACTACTGACGTTAGCGACGACTGGTAGATGATTAGGGATAGGTGAGACCGATGATCAGACTCGTCATTCTGATTTCTTGCTCTGTTTGACGGGCTGTTCTGTGAGGCCAGCTGACATTTGTGAACCCATGCTTCGCTACTATCCATATAGAGATAATGCTTTGGTTATATGAATAACTAACTAGCATGACTGAGGGTTGAGTAGTTATTGGTAGGATGCATGTGGACTAATGTTTGGGCCAGTATACTCTCACCGGTCGCTCTTCCTTTTCAGGAGTTTGCCTGTTGAGGAACCAGTCAACTATAATTGTTGTTGGCAGGAAACCACTTCGTGAGACACAGCGAAGGGTTCAGTTCTTTACTTATCACGCCAGACTCAACCACACCAGGTACCCAATGTGATTCACCATGCGTGAAGTTTGCTTCAAGACATACAACTGCCCTGAAGGTGCACGTGTGGGAAGTGATGGTTTGTGATCGTTTTCAAATAATAGAAGATACTCTGTTTTTGCCAGGAACATTTCAGCATTTTGAGTAATCATGCTCAACGAAAGGAAACACCGGTCCGTCTATTATGACGGGGGTTCTGCCTAAACGCAGAAGTAACTGATCTTCAGACACTTGAATGGTTCTTTGGACAGCTCTAGGGGCAGGTCTTGAGAAGAACTACACCAGTTATTGACTTGTGGCCAGTGTAACCCGGTGGAAGGGACTATGGATTATAGTCCAACCTGAATTGTTTCCGTGAAATAGATGTCTGATTCTATTAATGTACTGTCTCAGTATGAAGATATAAACTGTGTTCGAGTAGGACTCAGTAACATTTTTCAGTAGCCATATCTGATTCTACAAGCAGTGTGACTGTAAGAGACCATTGAATTGGTCAGTGACATTTGTCCATCCATGTTCCTGTGATGTGATGAAGGGACCATTGAATTGGTCAGTGACATTTGTTCATTCATGTTCCGGTGATGTGATGAAGGGACCATTGAATTGGTCAATGCCATATCGGTTCTGCAGTGGGACTGTGCTAGGAGTGACAGACCATTCGATTGGTCAGTGACTAGTTAAGTTCATCGCAGTAACGAATACTTGGAGCCAAGTCCAGGAGGATTGTCTCCCACCCGGTAGTGTTCGAGAACTGTATTAACAGTGACTCCGTGGGAGTGATATAGATGCAGTTGGTCCAGTGAAGTGTAGTCCAGCAGTGACTCTATTGTTGTGGATCCACTTCGGGAGACGGAGTGGTCTCCAAGGTTCTAGTCATCTCACTGGAAGGAAGCCGGGTGAGTGGCGGACCGACTGGACGGGACATCTGCATCCAATCTACTTCTCAACTCGATGAAGACACCTACATCTCTAATTCTGTCTCTACTCTATCTTCTATTTGTGTAAATAGATTCTTCTATCAGGATGTTCATTTCAGTTCTATATTCTCAAGGGTAGAATAAACTTTAGGTAAGTTGACTTGCTCTTTGTATAATGATTGAGTGTGGTCTCGGACGATGCCTAAGTGTTCATTGTTCAACAGGTGTAGGTAGTTAGTGGGGGTCTAGAATCTGGAGGGGCGTGTAGACGTAACTAACTAACATGAGATCAACCACAGAGTAAAAATGTGTATCTGCTCGTCCAACCCCTGGGGCTAGAATACACGGGAGTGCCGGAGACACCTCGGGTGTGGTTCACTCTCACTACCCAAGGTGAACTCGTTACACTCCATACAGAGTTTTTTCCCCCCCTCCCCCCCCCCCCCCCACCACGGCAAGGTGGAGACACATCGGGGGAGATTTCCGATTTTGTCTACTGATTTGAAATTTTATATTATACTTCCTAAGTAGTTGAAGCACTTTATTTGTTTCAGGGGGGGGGGGGGGGGGGGGTGTTATTTTAGATACATCTTTGTTGTTTTTTTTTGTTTGTTCTTTGGTTATAGTCATTAACTCTGTTTTACCGATAGTAATTTTTATGTTATGTTTGTTATATACTTCGTTTCGGCTGTTGTAGTATCTGTTCTAATAAGAGAAAATGCATGAGCTTCGGTCAAAAGGATCACGGAATCACCAGCAATGGAACTAAGAGACTCATAATTAAAAAAAGAAACTCCCGCTGAAGAGCTCGCACACACTAGTCAAACGACTATGGACACGCTTCTTAGGAAGCGTAGAAGCCGATGATTTGGGTCATCTATACTGGTCAAACGACTATGGACTCGCTTCTTAGGAAGCATAGACCCTATGGACACGCTTCTTAGGAAGCGTAGAAGCCGATGATTTGGGTCATCTATACTGGTCAAACGACTATGGACTCGCTTCTTAGGAAGCATAGACCCCGATGACTGGGTCATCTTCACTGGTTAAAACGACTATGGACTAGGGAGGGTGCTTAGAACCCGATGGCTGGGTCATCTATACCCTATGAAAGGGGTCTCTGTGGCGAAGTGGTTATTCTGTCTGCCTCGCGTTCCGAAGGTTGTGGGTTCTATTCCTGCCTACGTCATTCGGTTCACAAGAAGAATTTTCTCGGATACTCCTGGGGGTTGTCGCTGGAGTTACGGAGTTCGTGTTTTATGAGACGCTTTCGACAGGCCGCCATATGGAATAAAACCCCTCCCCCGATGTGTCTCCACCTTGCCGTGGTGAGGGAGCTTGCGTGTCCCATCGACCCCATGTGCTTGCCGATGGGTGAAAACTACATATCGGACGGCTCGTGGGATAGGGACCAGACTAAGAGAGACACAACCTGCTGCTCTGCAGGTAAGACTGAGGATAGCAGTCAAAATCAGGCAAAAGATCCCTAAATCTCAGTCCGGGCATAACCTCTAAGGCTCCCATCCGAGGTGTATGGCTGAACGTCTCTAAGCCATAAACTCTCGGAAGTGAGAGCCTGGCCGACACAAACATACATCAAAATTGTGATGATGTGCTGAGAACGCTACATGCTCGGCGCAGATTCGTTAGATGGCTCTTAGCTGGGGGATATGAGGTATCCCCGGATGAAAGGGCCTGACCGTTACTCGCCCACAGACGCGCGGAGGTAAGGTGCTGAGCCGGCAGCACATGTAGCCTACCTCGTGAGTGAGTACAAAAGGTGGAAAAACACCTCGGTCGCACGTCTCGCAGACGTCCGATAGTCTGTAACCACACTCATGGAGTGAGTGTAGTCAAAGGTGGAAAATTGTCTCGTTGACACGAAATGGAACGCCTGTCTTGCGAATCCATTACGTGGCAGCCCGAAGCGAAAGCTAGCTGTGTGGAAGCCGAAATAAGAGTCTCGAAACCCGAGGAAGGCTAACCTCATTAAAAAATGCCCGCCGGAAGCCGGAAGTGTCGTCCTACGGGTGGCAAACTAAAAATTGACACTACGCATTTACGTCCGAGTGAAATGTCTCGTCCGAATGTCTCTCGTGCTAGGAACAGCTCTGACTACCTAGTTTCCGAATGCCGCTCTTGTTCGGAACAGCTCTGACTAGGTAGTTTTCCGAATGTCTGTCGTGCCTGAAACCGCTCTGACGGGCGCAACGACAAGCACATGTCCGAAAACTCGCTGAGTGGATGCCGTCTGCAAACCTGTCTGGTTTGTGCGGGAATGACCTGGGGCAAACGAAATGACCAATATATTGAAGTGAGGATTTAAAGCAGCCATGAGCAGGACGTGACGATTCCCTCGGCTAGTCCAGAACCAGGGCGTTATGTGTCGGCCCTGCAACTATGGAAGCAACCTTGGATGGCGGAAAATGCTATGGACTGTCCCTGCCTTCCTTTGAGGAATGACCGTTGTCTTCGACCGTTCTAACTTGGCCAGCATGGATGTAGACGGCACCACAAAAGTGAGAGTCTCCCAGGAATGCTACCTGGTCAAAAAAGCACGCTAAAGTCGATGTGTTGGCCTACGGGTTTAGGCCCAAGGGCGCATAACAGACACACCGCAATCACATCTGAAAAAACACTCCAGATGAACGAAAAGAAGAAGAGAAGAAGAATAAAACCCGGTGCATTGAAGCCGACCTTCCTGCCCTTTACACTTTGTGTTTTATACAGCATGAAAGATGGACACATTCCAAAGAACATTTTATCAGGGCATCTGGAACACGGTAACAGAAGAATTGGACGTTTAAAGCTACGATTCAAAAATTCAAGCACGCAAGACACAATCTGAGAAAAAATAAATAAAAGTCACTTGCGTATCCTTTACTTCAGTAGTCTGTCATTGCTTTCTGAACGACTGGCACTCATACCATTGTAAGAGAAATCAACGCAAGACGGTCCGCTTCCAAATCGCCAGCAGCTGTATTTCGAACTCCGTATACGGGGTCACGGATTGCATTCGTAACTCCTTCGCCAAAGAGCAGATCTTCTGAATAGACACCATAATGTGGGATGGAAATACCTCTGTCACCATCGTGTGAATGAGATGTCAGAAATCATCATGAACTCGGGGAAAGTGAGGCTACCTAAAAAAAAAAAAAAACAGAAGAGAGAAAAAGCACCAGAAAGTGGTGCCGGGCTGTGCGGTTGAAGGGTTTCTGCCCATACGGGTGTATTAGACTTCGTTCCGGTGCAACGTGGAAGCTAAGGGAAATGAACGAGCTGATAAATTAGCTGGCTCTGCATTCCCCTGCGGTTGGCCAGTCCATGGATCGTGCCGGTGTTATTAGCGCCCTTAGTGAGTAGTCGAGAGCTGAGGCCTTTGTCGCCGGTGAATCCACTTCGTTGCCCAGAATAAGAGTCTCGGGAATAAGAAATGCCACTGCCAGACACGAGAGGAACTTCGGGGGATGAAGTGCCTCGTTAACCAATACAGAACTGCCACTATTAGCCGCCGGACGTTGGTGAATATGATGGGTGGGGGGATCCGAGCACCTATGGACTTGTTCGGAGTGCAAGAATTATACCATAGCAGATTACCAACCAACCAACCAACCAACCACCCATCCAACCAACCAAACTACCTAACTACCTACTTACCTACCTACCTACCTACTTACCTACCTACCTACCTACCTACCTACCTACCTAACTAACTAACTAACTAACTAACTAACTAACTAACTAACTAACTAACTAAGAATGCATCAATCCGTCTTCCGATATGACTGAAAGAGGTATATTAAACATATTATGTATTGTCTTATGTTGACTGAAGGATGGATGTTAACATCTTATGTATTGTCTTATGTTGGCTGAACGAGGCATATTAAACATACCATGTATTGTCTTATGTCGGTGTTTATTGCTCAAAAGGAACAGACGTTAGAGGACCTTGAAAAGCAAGTGCTTGCTCTAACCCATCGTGACGTGGTCTGTAAGCAGAGTATATCGCTGCTCGGTCTCTTGACTAAGATGAAAGACTCTTGCCACAAGGACCAAGAAAACCTAACAAAATACAAATACCGGACGACTGACCACTGACAAACGAGCCACGGTGGACAACACTGGACTGAATGGCTCATATGATGGACGAAGAGGAACACCCCCCCCCCCACTCAACCAAAATAAAAAATCCCTTTTAATTCACAGTGTGAGCAGTATTGTGTCCCAGTATGTCAGTGTCTAGTCCCACAATGTGCACCGATGTTCACAGGAATTCTCCAGTAATATGTTACAGTAAATTAAGTGGTCGGCGTGCTAGCGAAGTTGATAGTGACAGCCACTGGTAATGTCACGAGATCGGCCCACGCCAGGGTTCCTCGCTTGTCACGGTGAGGGACAATCTGACCGCCTCTTCCTCCTTGCTCCAGGCCTACCCAATGTGATGGGGGATACCAGATCACAGGCCCATGGCAGGAAACTGACCGCCTCTTCCCCCTTGCTCCAGGCCTACACAATGTGATGGGGATACCAGATCACAGGCCCATGGCAGGAAACTGATACGGGACCATTTAAAAATAAAAGTAATTAAGTAATCCTCAAGTAAAGTAATTACATTACAAGCAATGTCATCAATGATAGGACATAAAAGCATTGAGGTATATTAACGCCTGTGGTAAAGTGAGATATACTTAACAAACCATAATAATAAAATGAAAATTAGTAAACTGCGACACAAGGAACGACGTTTCGGTTATAATAATCGTCACCAGGAACGGACAACACAAACACATCAAATGAAAATCATAAAATTACACCCTGTGTCGTAGTATACTCAATTTTATTCTATTATTATTATTTTTTTTTTATTTGGAGGTCAGTGTGGCCGAATAGATAAGAACATGTGTTTTTAAACATCCGGTGTGCTGATGCCGAGGTATGGGGTTCAATCCCTACACCGGACAGTTGGACTAAAATGTTGATCCCTCTCCCTTGACTTGAGGATGTAAATTACAAGTACCTCTGAAGTCGGAGTGGGTTCGCATGATGGGGAAGGACACTGGTAATAGAAAAGCTAATCCACACGCAAAACTCAATCCAGCACTACTAGAAGTGGTGTGTATGGGCTACGCTTGAGTTCAAAGTGAGCGAGCGCACAAAATGTTAAAATATTGGATTGTCCTCCTGCTATGTATATCCACTATATCGGAGTTCGTTGAAAGGTATGTACTCTCTGTCATTATCTAGTATATCTCACTTTTTCGCAGGAGTTACAAATATCTCACTGTTTTTATTTCCTTTGGTTATATCCTGCTGCAGCCGCTACTTCTGTAATCAATGATGCATGGAACCTCCGCTTGAAAGTTTGCCACAGCTATTACATACAACCACACACACATACACGCGCGTGCACGCACGCACGCACACACACGCGCGCGCGGCGCGCACACAGACACACTTACACAGACAGACAGACAGACAGACAGACAGACAGACAGACAGACAGAAACAGCACACAAATATCACGTTTATATGTCAGTGAAATAGAAACTCTTACACATACTAGAGTAAAAACACTCATTCATGTACGCTCACAGATAAACAGAGTCATGAAACTTACAGGGAAGTAACTACATTTTACCTACTTACAGCCATCTACTTTCACCCAATGGGGGAAAAAAAAATAACACAGCAGTTAATAACAAACCGGAGATAGATCAAACAAACCTCAAAAGATCCCGGTACGAGAATGAGTCAAATTTAGAATCCATATGTGCTGCACTAAACACACTTTTTCAAGGTAGTTCTAACGCCAACTGGGTTGTATTTCAGCGTGAAAGCTATATCCCTCCGATCGGCATCAGAATTTTGTATACCGAACAACTCATCCAGCAGGAAGGTTTGAAATGTGACATTAAGTCATTAGTCACTAATCCGTACAGTCACATTATGTATCGCTTCGAAATACTAATCGGTCGTCGCTGGGGTAAAAACACAGTTGTCTATTTATGTACATGAAGAAATATTTACAATTAATCGTAAATCAAACATCTTAATTTACAGTAACACGTTCGCTAAAAACATCTATTAACACATCAATGCAGAAATGATTTACAACACGCCGGAGCAGTTGCTTCTAGTATAATCTACAATGGCGATTCCAGCACTAGTGGAAGGTGGAGTAATAGTGGAAGGTGGAGTGCTAGTGGAAGATTAAAGTAATTATGGGACATTGGAGTGCTTTTGGGGCATTGGAATGCTAATGGAACATAGGAGAACTAATGGACGATTCGAGTATTAATGGAATATTGGAGTACTAATGGAACACTGGAGCACTAGGGGAACACTTGAGTACTAATGGATGATGGTAGTACTAACTGAAGGATGGAATACTAATGAACAAATTGAGTACTAATAGAAAACTGGAGTACTAATGGGAAAACTGGAGTACTAATGGACAATTGGAGCACTAATGAAACATTGGAGTACTAATGGAACTTAGAGTACTAATGGAACTTTGTAGTACTAATGGAACTTTAGAGTACTAATGGAACACTGGAGTACTAATGGAACACTGGAGGGCTAATGGAACACTGGAGTACTAATGGAACACTGGAGTACTAATGGTACACTGGAGGACTAATGGAACACTGGAGGACTAATGGAACATTGGAGTACTTTGGACGATTGGAGTACTAATGAAAAATTGGAGTGCTATTGGAACATCAGAGTACTATTGGAACATCAGAGTACTAATGGAGCATTGTAGTACTAATAATACATGGAAGTGCTAAAGGACGATTGAAGTACTAATGGAACATCGGAGTACTAATGGAATGGGACATTGGAGTACTAATGGAACACTGGAGGACTAATGGGACATTGGAGTACTAATGGAATACTGGAGGACTAATGGGACATTGGGGTACTAATGGAACATCGGAGTACTAATGGAACACTGGAGTACTAATGGAACACTGGAGGACTAATGGGACATTGGGGTACTAATGGAACATCGGAGTACTAATGGAACACTGGAGTACTAATGGAACACTGGAGGACTAATGGGACATTGGGGTACTAATGGAACATCGGAGAACTAATGGAACACTGGAGTACTAATGGAACACTGGAGGACTAATGGAACACTGGAGGACTAATGGGACATTGCAGTGCTAATGGGACACTGGAGTGATAATGGAACATTGGAGTACTAATAGAACACTGTAGTACTAACGGGCCGGTCTCCCTGGCCTAGGATTTAACGTTTTTCTCCGTAATCCCGTATATTCTCGTGAGTAACGTAACCTGCGCAAGAATCGGTAGCGGTTCTCGTCGCGTTGGTAACTTACAGGGTATGTGAGCCGGTCGCTCAGAAAGCAATGGCAAACTTCTGAGCGTAATCTTGCCTAGCACATCAACAGCAGCTGAAAAATGCTGATGTTGACTGCAAACGTCATGTAAGAGATATGCAAGAAAAAAAAAGTACTAACGGACGATTGGCGTACTAATGGAACACAGGAGTACTAATGGAACACTGGAGCACTGGTGGGAAACTGGAGTACAAATGGATATTGGAGTACTAAAGGAACATTGGAGTACTAATGGAACTTTAGAGTAATAATGGTACATTGGAGTACCAATGGAGCTTTGGAGTACTAATGGAACACTGGAGTACATATGGAACACTGGAGTACTAATGGAACATTGGAGTACTAATGGACGAATGGAGTACTAGTGAGAAAATGGAGTACTAATGGAAAACTGGAGTACTATTGGAACATTGGAGTACTAATAACACATTGGAGTACTAATGGACGATTGGAGTGCCAATGAACGATTGGCGAATAACACAATGGAGTGCTTATGGTACATTGGAGTACTAATGGAACACTGGAGTACTAATAAACTATTGGAGTACTAATGGAACACTGGAGTATTAATTTATCACTGGAGCATCATTGAAACATGGGGTACTCAAGGACGATAGGAGTACTAATGGAATATTGGAGTACTAATGAACAACGTGAGTGCTAACAGAAAACTGGATTACTAATGGAGGATTGGAGTACTAATGGCACATCGGAGTACTAATGGAACTTTGGAGTACTAATGGAACGCTGGAGAACTGATGGAACTCTGGAGTACTAATAAAGCACCAGAGTACTAATGGAGCATTGGAGTACCAATGGACGACTGGAGTACTAATGAAAAATTGGAATACTAATGGGAAACTAGGGTACTATTGGAACACTGGAGTACTAATGGTCCACTCAAATAATAATGGGCGATTGGAGTACTAATGAACGATCAGAGTGCTAATAACACAATGGAGTATTAATGGGCGATTGGAGTACCATTGAACGAATGGTGTAATAATAACACATTGGAGTACTAACGGAACATTGGAGTACTAATGGAACATTGGAGTACTAATGGAAAACTGGAGTACTATTGGAATACTGAAATACTAATGGAACATTGGAATACTAATGTAATATTGGAATACTAATGTGACAGCTAAACATATGTTGCAGGAGTGTCCAACATATGCAGAATTAAAAAAAACTGCGTTAGCCTCTATCCGCTCTATCTGAAGACGACAAATTCTATGGAGATGTCAGCCAGCTCAAATTGACTGCCGCTTTCTGTGGATCTGTTCATAATAATGCCTGAAGGTGTACACGGAAGAAGAAGTATTTAAGTGGAAATTATAAGTTTAAGTGGTGAGGTAGCCGTTTCAACCCCTACATCGGCAAGCTCGACTACAATTTTTGACTTCTCGACCATAACTAGGGGACGTAAATTACTCAGAAGTTGGAGTGGGTTTGCCTGATGGCGAGGGACACTGGCAACTGGGAAAGCTGACCCGCACTAGAAAATAGTACACTCGATTTCAAAGCCAGCGAACGAAAAATAAAAAGCTGAAGTGATGGCAGAAATATAGCGCTGCTGAAGTGATGGCAGAAATATAGCGCTGCTGAAGTGATGGCAGAAATATAGCGCTGCTGAAGTGATGGCTGAAATATAGCGCTGCTGACGTGATGGCAGAAATATAGCGCTGCTGAAGGAAGGTAAAGCAGACATAATTTGAAGTAATGGCTGAAATATAGTGCTGCTGAAGGAAGGTCAAGCAGACATAATCTGAAGAACAAACAACCTCAAGAGCCAGGTTCGCCTAGTTCTCAAGAAACTAAAGGAATCGAGCATTATAATGTATATAAATAAATAAAAACACCCACGGAACTGATGTGCCATGTCACCTGTCGGCCAAAATGGTTGGCTTCCTGCTAAGTCTAGAATATTAACTATGTGTTGTGTCGCATCTAGTGCTTAATTTAATTAATATTAAAGACAGACGTAGAAAAGCCTTAGTGTGGAACTATAGGGCAAAAGGTATAGAATAGATGAAGACATAAATATTCACGGAGAAGAGAAACAAATGGACAATATGGGAAGGCCATAGCCAGAGCAGCATGGGACATCTAATGATAGAAGGGGTTTGGGGTCAGTTGATTGAGAGCCAATGTCAAATGGGGAAATAGAGGGCAAACGAAGAAGCCAGACATCGGCGTCTGTGGTTTATAGGTCATGAACGCAGCTTCACAATCCCAACAGTCCGGGCTTAAAGTCAGCCGTAGGGGAAATTGGAGCGGATCGCTTAGCGTCGACTTTCACCATGGTATGAGCCTGGATCGTTCAGAACGCAATGGTGAACTTTATAAATGCATGTTCTTTACAGGCTGTTCCACTCAACCTCAGTATTTATTGGCTGTTTGTGATTTACTAGTCAATGTTTACGTTTAGTAGTTTGCCATTGCCCTCTGGACGGCCGACCCCTCAAACCATCGGTATCAACGCAAGTTACCAGCGGCTTATTTCGAACTCTCGACTCGGTAAGTAGGAGAATTCTGAAATTATCGTTTCACTAATATCTGAGTCATAGATGCCGACAATGGCAAACTACTGAACGTAAACTTGTCTAGAAAACACACAAACAGCCTGGGGCTGATTGTGACCTCCTGTAAAGGACATGCAAATAAAGTAAACTTACAAGATAGATATGTCACACACATTGTAAAACTCATCACAAATAACAAACCTGAGATATTAAAAACTACGACACCGTCTACGTATCTACACTAGCACATCACATAGGAAGGTAATCTCCAGAACAGTTTAATAAACTAGGTTACATATTTCAGTGGTGAAAACACACACATGTCACCGGTTTTTCAAACGGCATGTTGTATATAAAAGATACATATCACTCAGTGCTACCAGCATGCAATGTAAATAATTAATTCCACAACATACAGCATCGAAGAAAGTAACCAAACTGTAAAACGTGGGAAATAAACCTTTCCCATTTGAATATAATCACGTCCATTGAATGAACTTCAAACAACGAATAGCTGTTTGTTTGGGAAGAATACATATTAGCGCACATTGATTCGTTATTTCCATTTCGCCATTGCTCGTTAATTTACATCGCTGCAAGCCGAAACCAAAAGAGAACACAAACTTTCCGCCACGTCAGCAAACGTGCTTGGAACTATTGTCAATGTTTGTCTAAATAAAGTAGGCAATGAATGAATCACCAAACAACGAGAAGTAGATTGTGAGCTTTACTAAATTAAGTAATATTGTATGTCAAGCCAACTGTGAATTGTAGCACAAACATAATTAACTTGGAATTCACCAAAATAAAGTTAGGGACAGATAAATTGCTTCTTGTTGGGGAAAATTGCTTGGAATTTCAGTCTTGCATCTCTGCAGCGTAAAATAGTATTTTTGGATAACGTGCAGTGCCCGTCTGGTCCATTATGTTTGTTACTCAAAGAGCGTGTTCACATCACTATCCTATTGGTGTGTGCATTATGGGCATTGTATTAATTTATATACTGCACTTGTAAATTATTTATTTATTTAATTCCCTTCACCACAAGTAGTTATTACTGTAATCATTGCAACTTCTTTAAGAAACTTGATCCTAAAAATTCTGCTCAAGATTTATGGAGAAAATTGGAGGAAAGGTGCTAGTCACGGCGCTGGAACTCCAATTAACCCTCCCCACGACGCCTAACGGCATAAGTGGAAGAAACAACAACAACAACAACTACTGTAACCATTGCAACTTCTTTTATTACAAGTAGTTATTACTGTAATCATTACAACTTCTTTACCACAAGTAGTTATTTCTGTAATCATTGTAACCTCTTTACCACAAGTAGTTATTTGTGTAACCATTGCAATTTCTTCCATAAAAGGTACTTATTACTGTAATCAGTGCATCTTCTTCTATTACAAGTAGTTATTACTTTAATCATTGCATCGTCTTTATTACAAGTAGTTATCTTCTTCTTCTTCTTTTCGTTCATCCGGAGTGTTTTTTTCCAGATGTGATTGCGGTGTGTCTGTTATGCGCCCTTGGGCCGAAACCCGTAGGCCAACACATCGACTTCAGCGTGCTTTTTTGACCAGGTAGCATTCCTGGGAGACTCTCACTTTTGTGGTGCCATCTACAACAATGCTGGCCAAGTTAGAACGGTCGAAGACAACGGTCATCCCTCGTTATTGCTGCAAGCATTGTGGCGTCTTTACTACAATCAGCTGTTACTGTAATCATTGTAACTTCTTTATTACAAGTAGTTATTTCTATAATAATAAACAATCAACTTAACACAGATATTTTCTTCAAGTAACAACTTGATTTTGGCGGAGTGGCTTAGTGGTGAGGCGCCCACCTCTGATGAAAGGCACAAGAATCAGAATGGCTTGATGCGCGATTACTCCACCTATAGGGCCTTGTCATAGAATCTTTGTAAGTATGTGTATGTGTGTGTGTGTGTGCGCGCGCGTGCGCGCGCGCGAGTGTGTGTGTGTGTCTATGTATGTATTTGTATATAGTCAGCGTCTGTAGTTTATGGAGAGTGAGCACAGTTTCACAATCACGACACACCGGGTTCAAAGTCAGACGCGGGCGATTTGGAAGCCGATCGCTTTGCGTTGATGTTAACACTGATATGAGCGCCCGCCGTTCAAGCATCAAAGGCCAACCACAGAAAGTAAAATTACCTAGAAAATCACAAGCAGTCAATAAATGCTGGGGTTGAGAGCTATATCCTGCAAAGGACATGTAGTTGACTGCTACCCAAGACAGCCACAACGTTAATAGGTTTAGTGCGAAATTGAAAGTTGGTTTGCACCAAACAAAATGAATGGCGGGAAATAGGTCGTAGGGGTTTGCCAGAGTTATGACTTAAAAGTTGATAATATGGTAGCAGACATGTTGTATTATATATCAAATTAAAGGAAGTTGCATAGTGAAAACTACTGTATGTAAGTCTTTGGCACATATGGAAAGTCGCTTAAGACGATTAATCATCCCATGACAATTAATCAGTTAATGTAAAGCCCGGATGTATCAGATGAGTTAACGGTTAGGGAAACACGGCATGAGTTAGTCAGTATTGTTGCTTCTACGGCCCATGAATGTCAACATCAGCATAACCCACTGACTAAGAGATCTCTTTCAATTCTGGTGTTCGCTGTGCTGTCAGGCGACAATGTGGATTGCACGTGTTGCCGTGAGTAATCTAACAAGCATAGCAGACATTTACGCTTCTTGTGTCTCATTTAATTAACCAAGTGATTTCTCCAAAGTGAAGGTTGGCTGTAGTGGATTTCCAGCACTTTTTATACCGGGCTTTGGTTGTGTGTTCTGAGTCAGAACAGAACATTTGACAGACTGCTGTTCTTCCATCTTGAAACACCTTTCCATCGTTGTTTGCCTCGTGTTCGACTACTTTCGACTTTACTCTCCACTCTCCATTATAGTTTTATTTCGCACAATAGGTCTCATGAGTCACATGACACAGCTGTTACTGAGAATAATTATGAGAAGAATAAGAAACAAGATTGCACTAGAAATTAGTGATGAACGGTGGGGATTTGTGGAGGGAAAGGGATCAAACAATGCCATATATTACCAGAACACTATCAGAAAGAGCTATAGAAGTAAAAACAGATCTGTACTTTTGCTTCATAGATTATGCAAAAGCATTTACAATGTGAAACATGACGAAATAATGAAACTACTAGAACAGCTAAGCATTTACAGCAAAGATCTGTGAATAATACAGAACATATATTGGCAGCAAACAGTAGCCATAAGAATCAACAACCATTTAGGAACATTTCAGTGTATAAAGAAGGGCATCCGACAACGATGTGTAATGTCTCCTGAATTGTCTTCTCTGTACAGTAAACAGATAATGCGATCTACAGAAAATATGTCAGGGATCCTGGTTGGTAGACCCAAAAAAAAAACAAAAAAAAACAACTTACGTTATGCTGACGACACCGTCTTGATAGCAACAAGCCAGAAGGAACTACAGGAAACGATAGATACAGTGACTGTAGACAATTTAAAATTGGTCCAAGCTTGAATAATATAAAGATGAGAAATTGTGGTGATATCAAAGATACGGATAGTGCCTAAATGTACAAATAAAGTAAATGGCGTTATTTTGCGGCAAGCGCAAACTTTAAGGTATCTAGACACATGCATGGCATCGGATGGAAGATGCATTACAAAGCTATAGAATATAATAAAGCCCAGCAAAAACTGCATTCTATCAAATAAAGAACATTGCACACAATAAGCCTTTGTCACTGGAAGTTAGAAAAATAATTCTAGCATGTTACATAAGACCAGTTCTAACATATGACTGCGAATCATGGATAATTAGTAAACAAGTGAAACATTCATGGGAAGTATTTGTGGAAAGAGAGATAGAGGAAGACAGCGAGAGTAAATTCTTGACAATCATGTGTTATGGCACAGAGGGGAGTCAGCATACGAGTTGACACATGCTGGGGTTCCAAATGTTGCTGTATGTAGCCGAGGCGCGGTGTTGGGGTGAGCGCCCAACATTGCTCAAATACCCCAATGGCTCGTGAATACATAACCTATGCAGCAAAAGTCCAACTCCTGGCCTTCACGTGGCGGGCCTGTTTAAACTAACAGGAGAAGGGGCGACGGCGAGTCTCTGGCGCCGGAAAATAACCAGTATGCTCTAGATGTGTATGCACGTACATGCATGCGCAGACAGGTGTGTGCGCGCGTACACATCTACACTCGAGTGAGACCACAGTCTGCTCTAGCAAAGAAAGGTGCTGAAGATGGAGGCAACCAGCCAAGAGGCGCACCACAGAAATCAGGATGCCACGCAATCACGCAAAATGGAATATGTCGACTACTGCTAATCGTTATGGTGCTCGCCCTGCTTTGGACCCCCAGGCAGGTGCAGTGCCGGGCCCTATGTCTCGAAAGGGTCCAACCCCAACTACTGGAGGTCCTTCTCAGATGTCCTGTGGAGCCAGGGGACATGAGAATAGGACGACTGGCCATACTAAACGAAGACTTAAAATAATGCACTGGAATGCGGAGGGAGTCAGCAACAAAAAAATAGAATTAGAAAAAATCTTGGACCAAGAAAAAGTAAGCATATGTTGCTTGCAAGAAACTCACCTCAATGAAAATATAGCCTTCAAAATCAGAGGCTACCAGTGTTACCGATCTGACCGAAAGAACAGGCGAAAAGGTGGGATACTGACCCTTGTAAGAAATAACATCATGGCTTCCCAAATCAAAGTCTACATGGAAGGGGCTGAGTATCAGACACTTAAACTTAAGACAGGTAATACAGATCTACATCTGATCAATTACTACTGTCCAAGTGACCGCCCACAGGCACTGGACACTCTACCACTAAAAGAAAAAATGATTGTGTGTGGCGATTTCAACAGCCACTCGCAGAGCTGGGGATATGATCACATGGACCAGAGAGGAGAGAGACTGGAAGACTGGCAGGATGAGAATAGATTCATGTTGATTAACAAGCCGTCCGACCCACATACCTTCTACTCGAGATCATGGCACTCTACAACTACACCTGACCTGGCTTTTCATTCACCAGACCTGGAGTGGAACATTACACGAACTGTTGGGAAACAACTTGGTGGCAGTGACCATCGGCCAGTCTTTCTAACCGTAGAAAATGAGCTTGTAAGTGAAAGCAGCACCCTCTCGAGGTGGAACTACAAGAAAGCAGACTGGGCAATGTACAAGCATCGCACCAGCATACTGGTTAGAAACCTGAACACTGAGAAAGACATAAATAAAGCAGTTGAAGAGTTTGGGAAATGCATACTACAGGCAGCGCGAGAAACAGTACCAAGAGGAGCCCGTAAACAATATAAACCCTACTGGAGTAGTGAACTGGAACAGTTGCATAATGATGTTGAAGTGTGTAGAAAGCAAGCAGAGGCCACACCCAGCCAAGAGCACCACAATAAATTCCAGCATGCAAAAGCCAAATTTCAAAGGGCCAAGCTGCAGGCTAGACGGAAAAGCTGGCAGGAGAAAACGGAGTCTCTGAACTTTGAAAGAGACACAAGGAAATTGTGGAAGCTAATAAAACAGCTTAATGACGAGGGCACAGGGAGAAACTCAAAAATTGCACTACATAAAGATGGAAAAATCTTAACAAGAAAGCAAGCAGCTGACCATTTTGCGGACTCGTTCGCACAAGATAGCAATATCAAAATTAGTCCAGAGAAACAACAAGAGATTCGAGAGAAACGACAACATACAGGACAGAAGGAAATAGTACATGAGGTTCTGGAGGCACCCATCACAATCAGCGAACTGGAGCTAGCCATATCAAAACTGAAAATGAGAAAGTCACCAGGAGCTGATGGTATCTCCAATGAAATGATCAGGAACCTAGGAACAGATGCCAAAACAAAGCTGTTGCAGATCTTCAATAACAGCTGGACCTTAGGCAGTGTTCCACAAGCCTGGAGAGAAGCAATCATGATACCCCTCCTAAAATCAGGGAAAGATGGTTCCATTGCCTCTAGCTACAGACCAATTAGCCTCAAAAGCTGTCTCTGCAAAACACTGGAGCGCATCATCAATCACAGACTGCAGTGGTACATTGAAAGTAAAAACATCCTTGTGCCACAGCAGGCTGGCTTTAGGCAGTGCTACTCTACGGAAGATCAGACAACCTACCTCTCTCAAGAAATTGAGGATGCATTCCAAGAGAAGAAGCTGGTGCTTGCGGCATGGATAGATCTGAAGAAAGCCTTTGACAAAGTCTGGAAAGAAGGTCTGATGAAGAAACTGAGAAACTGCAAAGTCAATGGAAGAATGTACAAATGGGTGAAAGCATACTTGCACAACAGAAGAGCCCGAGTACAGATAGACGGACTCAAGAGCAAGAAAGTACTACTGCGTCACGGTGTCCCCCAGGGCGGAGTCTTGTCCCCCCACACTCTTTCTAATCTTCATCAATGATCTTGTTGCTCACCTACCGCATGGAATTAAAGCGGCAATGTACGCCGATGACCTGGTTCTATGGAGCACAAATGAATATGCATCAGTGGCCACCAGATTGCTACAAAGAGCTGTAGATACATTTGCTGCATGGGCAAATAGATGGTGTGTCAGCATAAACACTGACAAGTGCAGCACCACCCTATTTACCCTCTCTCCAAAACAAAAGGCAGGGATCATCCAGATAAATGGAACACCCCTAAGAGAAGATAAAGAACCAACATACCTTGGAGTAACATTTGATGGCAAGCTGACATGGAGAAAGCACATCAACAAAGCAGTAGCAAAAGCCAGAAGGAAAATAGCCATCCTGAGAAAGCTAAGTGGAACCACATGGGGAGCCAGTACGAAAATACTTAGCAAAGTTTATCAACAGAGCATACGACCACACCTGGAATATGGGTCAACTGCGTGGTGTTCAGCATCAAATACCACACTACAAGAGGTGGACAAGGTGCAAAATCAAGCACTTAGAGTCACCACAGGAGGGATGAGATCAACCCCTATAGTGGAAATGGAGAAGATGGGGAGGACACAGGCACTGAGTGAGCGCAGAGATACGAAAACGCTAATACAAGCAGAAAAGTTCCTCAGCTTGCCAGGCCACCCTATGAAGAACAGATTTGAAAACCTAGCTATGGGGCGGTTGAAAAGAAGTAGTTTTATCCACCAGGCCAAACGACTCTGCAGAGAAACCACTGATCTGCCCACAGTTGGTATCCCCCTAACAACTATTCCAGAGCGAACTCCATGGAAAGATGAGCATAGACTATCGTTACAAATCCAGACAAAAGTGAGAGGAATATTTGACAAGGAAGAACAGAACAGTGTGCAGCGCAGAACAGCCACTCTCATCTTCCTTGATGAAGAATACCCACAGGACCTCTGGATCCGAGTCTACACAGATGGGTCAGCACAAAATGCTGTTCGAAATGGAGGAGCGGGAGTGTACATAGAATACCCAAATAATACTAGGGACACAGCCAGAGTACCGACAGGAAAGTACTGCCATAACTATGATGCCGAAATTGAGGCAATCAAGATAGCAACAGAGAAATTACTAAATAACAGCAATGGTACACAACCTGTGGTGCTACTAACAGATGCAAAATCAGTACTCGAGGCGCTCCTCTCTGGGAAATTGCCAGTACTAAGGACACTACTTTCTGAACTTAGCAGTCAGCATAAAGTCACCATACAGTGGATACCATCCCACTGTGGAGTACCCGGAAACGACAGAGCTGATCAATTGGCTAAGGAAGGAGCCAAAGAGGAACAGCCTGATGTGCCCGTTACATACCACCAAAAGAAAAGAATGATCAAATCAGTCAGAAAGCCACCAAAACCTGCTCAAGATGACTACCACATTATGGACAGACCAGAACAAGTCATTATTCTGCGCCTCAGAACAGGACACAATAGATTACGCAACCACATGTATACAAAATTCAAGATTGGTGAAACAGCCATGTGCACATGTGGATTGGCGTCGCAGACAGCAGAGCACATACTCCAAGACTGCCCAAAATATAACATATCTAGGCAAACCTTCTGGCCTAGAGAGACGACAGTGGAAGATAAACTCTATGGACCACTGTGTGAACTGAAAAAAAAAAACAGTTCAATTCATGCAAGATACGACATTGCAGATATAGACATATTTCAAGCGAACGAAAGAAGAAGAGGAGACACATGCTGGAGATTGCAAGGTGTGGAGATGCATGATCGCTCACGGCAGGCGGACAGATTGGTTGGGTCTGCACCGCTCTGTGGGGTATTGGTGCATGATAAGGCAGACGTGAAGGTCCTTTTGTGATCGTGTGCATAGTGGGGAAGAACAGATGTAGTATCACAAGCCGGAGAGAATGGTGCTGCTTGGAGTCACCACAAGATATGACCGACACTCAGGACTCCGAGAAAAGGCTAAACGGACACATAACCATCATTAATATTGGGACTCTTCGTTGGCTATTGCAGATGAGGACGGAGCACTATGGGAATATCTCATGGACACTATTAATAATTTTCCCATTTACAGGTAGGCCCCGGCTAACGTCGGGTTACGTTCTTGGAAAAAGCGACGTTAAGTGAAACGACGTATAGCGGAACATAGAATTCCCATAGACTTAAATGAAATACAGTGTATTGTGTACTACATTAATGTTTATTTTGATGGTTGTTTATATGTATTGGCTAAATAGAGGTTGGTTGGAGGGCGAGTGGTAGAGTTATTGGAACGTGGAGGCATTAAATTCTGCCTCTTCATCTGAGGATGAAACTGTAACATCTTCCTACCTCTTTTCCTGACTCTTCTCTGCTTGAACAAACAATTTGTCCAATGTCTGCTGCACAGCCTGTTTCCCTTTCTCTATGTAAAGCTCACTGTAACAGTTGATGGCGCTTGTTACTGCTCTCGACACTTTGGAGCTGGGTTCTCTGTTCGGGTCATCCTCTTTTATTATGTCAATTGCCACATAAATCAATTGAAAGAATTGTGACAAATGTTCTGCTGTCAACATTCGAGGCTTGGCGTTGTAACAAAGTGCTCCTCTTCCCGCTGAGCTCTCTGCACGTCAAGTTGCATTAGATCCTCATTAGACAAATCTTCTCCATGTGATGCAAGCAACCCGTCGAATAGCATGAACGTCGTCAAATTCACAAATGTCGTGCACACATTCTGGCCACAGTTTTCTCCACACAGCATTCATGCATGCTGACGTTACCTCACTCCATGAATCCTCCCCCGATGTGTCTCCACCTTGCCGTGGTGGGGGAGCTTGCGTGTCCCATCGACCCCATTTGCTTGCCGATGGATGAAAAACTACATATCGGACAGCTTATGGCATAGGGACCAGACTAAGAGAGACACAACTTGCTGCTTTGCAGGTTAGACTGAGGATAGCAGTCAAAAATTTAAATCAGGTGCACGAAGGCAGAAGTTCTTGGTCCGGACAAAACTCTTAAGGCTCCCTGTCGAGGGCTGTGGCAGCCACAAACCCTCGGATCTGAGAGCCGGGCCGATACCCACCTACCGAAAAATAGGGGCGAGATACTAAGCAAGCTACATGCTCAGGTCTGATACATGTTCGAAGGCTCTCAGCTGGGGGATATGAGGGATTCCCGAATGAGAGAGCCTGGCCGTTTCTCGTTCAGTGCTGCACGAAGGTAAGGTGCTGAGCCGGCAGCACATGTAGCCTACCTCGTGAGCGAGTACAAAAAGTCAGAAAAGTGCCCCAGTCGACGGAAATGGTTACGAAAACTGTCTGTATCTAACTCATAGAGAGTGTAGACAAAAGTGGAAGAACGTCTCAATGACGCGAAATGGAACGCACGACGAGCGAACCTATTGCGTGGTCCGAAGTCAAAAGCAAAAGCTTACCGAGTGGATGTCGCTCGCAGTCTGACCGCTCCTGGTGTGTGGTTGAGCGACCAGTGGCAAGCGATATGCCCAACACAAAGTGAGGAACTAAAGCAGCCATGAGCAGGACGTGGCAATTCCTCGGGTCAGCCCAGTCTCAGAGCAACATGTGCCGGCTTTGCAATTATGGAAGCCTCCTTGGATAGCGAGGGAATGCCCATGGTCTGCCCCTGCCTTCTCTTGAGGGCCGACCGCGATGTCGTTGATCGTTCTATCTTGACCAGCTGAGATGTTGGCGACATCACAACAGCCTAACGTGCCTCGAAACCAGAGGAAGGCTAACCTCATTAAAAAATGCCCGCCGGAAGCCGGAAGTGTCATCCTACGGGTGGCAAACTAAAAATTGACACTACGCAATTACGTCCGAGTGAAATGTCTCGTCCGAATGTCTCTCGTGCTAGGAACAGCTCTGACTACCTAGTTTCCGAATGCCGCTCTTGTTCGGAACAGCTCTGACTAGGTAGTTTTCCGAATGTCTGTCGTGCCTGGAACAGCTCTGACGGGCGCAACGACAAGCACATGTCCGAAAACTCGCTGAGTGGATGCCGTCTGCAAACCTGTCTGATTTGTGCGGGAATGGCCCGGGGCAAACGAAATGACCAATATATTGAAGTGAGGATTTAAAGCAGCCATGAGCAGGAAATGACGATTTCCCTCGGTGAGCCCAAATCCAGGGCGCTATGTGTCGGCCCTGCAACTATGGAAGCAACCTTGGATGGCGAAAAATGCTATGGACTGTCCCTGCCTTCCTTTGAGGGATGACCGTTGTCTTCGACCGTTCAACCTTGGCCAGCTGGGCTGTAGATGGCACCACAAAAGTGAGAGTCTCCCAGGAATGCTACCTGGTCAAAAAAGCACGCTGTAGCCGGATGTGTTGGCCTACGGGTTTCGGCCCAAGGGCGCATAACAGACACACCGCAATCACATCTGAAAAAACACTCCGGATGAACGAAAAGAAGAAGTAGAAGACTCCATGAATCCGCAATGTTGTCAATGGCCTTGAGAATGTTGTAAATCTTGCCAGAATCCCTTAATGGTAGGCTTACCTTTACTGTCCGTAGCCTTGACGAGCTGTGAGAAGGTGCGACGCAAATAATAGCTTTTGAAAGTTGCAATCACACCTTGGTCCATTGACTGGATCAATGAAGTCTTGTTTGGTGGCATGAATACGAACTTGACGTTCTCGGACAAGTCGTCCAGATTGACTGGATGACCAGGGGCATTATCCAATAGCAGCAATATCGTAAACGCTAGGTTTTCTCTAGCACAGTATTCCCTTAGAGCAGGAATAGCATAAACAGTCACCCATTCCTTGAATAACGTTCCTGTAATCCAAGCCTTTTTGTTGGCACGCCATGTAACACGCAACACAGGTGACGAAGTTATGGCGGAACGTAGTGACGTAAAGTGAAGTTATGTCACATTGTGACAATGACGTTAAAGTGACACGACGTAAACCGAAGCGACGTATAGCGGGGCCTACTTGTATTTGGATGTTACATTGTGGTGTATGTTTCTTCCAGGGGAATAACTATAACGTTTGCTTTCTTACAATTCATTTCTAACCTTTGTTCCACACCTTTTTTTTTTAAAGCGACTTGTAGAAAAAGGCACCCACCAAATTCTCTAGACGCTGTTTATTGCTGGAAAGTCAGGTAGGTCTTAGTTAGATATGACTGTGAAACCGTATAACAGTCTTCGTGCGGCGGAGTGCAATTGGAGGTTACACGCCTTACCCTAGTGCGAGGAAATGCAACTTAAAGGCTAAATGTATAACAGTAGACTGTACTGCCTGCTTTCTGTTACCGCAGAATGTTGGGAGACGCTCACCAAACCCGACACCCCACATCGTGCCAACGGCTTCAGTTGGAGGAGCACAACTGGAGGGTACAGACGTTACCCTGGTGCGAGAAAATGCAACCTAAAGACTAAATCTCATGGCAGGGCAGACCAGGCCCTAAGCTATGGTGGGCAACTGGTCTAGGATGGGAGCCCAGACAGACGGATATTAAGAGCCTGAGTTTCCTGATCCGGCAGCTTCTGCTGCTTGTCTTGTTCCAGATACTAAGCAGGCCAAGAGACGGATTATGCTGTATGGACAACACCCAGACTTTGTGCTTTGGAGAAATATATTAATATAACTCCAATTTACAAACTATCGTCTATCAAGACGGGAATGTACCAGTCGGTTCATTGCTGCAAACAATACTAAGCCATATGCGAACCACATAGTATCGATGTTATATATACCCCCCGATGGTGGATCCTCCCATATCTTTTACACTTCCCGTAATGTTTTCACTATATAAGGAGGAAACATGTCTGGAGAACCCCATGTTGTAAACCTCTCTTGATAGGCTGATACTGAGCTACGTCATTATCAATTTATTTGGCGGCTTGTTCTTTACAAGTCTAAGGTTTTTCTTGACAGTTTGTAGATCTGCAAGCATGTTTACCATGCCGACGTGTCTTCCTATAAAAAACGACCTTCGTGCAGTCAATCAGGCAAAGGTGTAGGTCTTTATTTACTCCTGTCGAACGATATATTGTTTACTGCAAAAACACAGCATGTGTTGAGCCCTTACCTTCTTCAAGCCGACATGTTTGTTCCCCTATTTTTGGCGGTATTGTCTTCCTAACCCAGCGTGTGATGATCCTTAACACAGCTTTTGTGATGCCACTCATTATGCTAATTGTTCGATGTTGATCACACCCCAAGGCTCACGATGTCTTCGGAATAGCAATAAACATAGATTTACATAAGTCGACAGTTTCATTCGCCGGATTTGTTCATTAACCCTTCTATTGTGAAGACTTGCTTACTGTGATCACCACTTCTTATTCTGTATTTATTTGTTCAATTAAGTAAGTATCGTTCGTATGTTATTTCAAAACGTGGACAAGGAGGTCAGCGCGCTCATTCTTAAACTGCCTGTGTGCTGATACCAAGTTAACGGTTCAACCCAAACTGGCCAGTTGGACTAAAATGTTGACGTCTCGTCCTTGACTTGGGGACGTAAATTTCAAGCACCTTTGAAGTCGGAGTGGGCTTGCCTTTATAGCGAATGAAACTGGTAATTGGGAAAGCTAATCCACAAACAAAAATCAGTCCAGTGCGTTAGAAGCGGTAGCACGTATATGAACTACTCTTGAACACAAAGCGAGTGAGCGCGAAGAAAAAATAAATAAAAATATCGTGGATGAAGAAACAAATACAGAACAGCAGCATTTTAAAATAACATCAGAGGTCTTGGAGAACAAAGGCTATACAAAGCACAGAAGAAATAAAAAACATAGATCCGCAAGCTGCAATGGTTTCAAATGGATTACTGGAGGATAATTAACACGATCACGCCAGGTAAGATTTAGACAAGAAGTAATGGCAACTTACATGGTCATACAAGTCTAGATTTAGGCAAAACATTATGGCTAATTACATGATCATTCAAGTCAAGATTTAGACAAGAAATTATGACTAGAAGACCAAGAGAGGCCCTGCGTAGAATCATCATCTGAGAAGGCTCATTCAACGGCCAAGTGAACATCGAGGATCTACAACAGGTAGCAGCGAACCGCCGGACATGGAGAGCCATGACTTCTGCCCTACGCGCCGCCTTAGGCTCAAGAGGAAGGACTAACTAACATTGTCATATAGGTCAGGATTTAGACCAGAAATTATGGCGAGTAAATGATTAGATCAGACAAAATTTAGACAAGAAGTAATGGTTAATTACATGGCCACATCAGACATGATTAGACCAAAAATAATGGCTAATTAATTATATGACCACGCCAGACAAGCGTTAGACAAGAGTTAGTTGCTAATTACATGTCCACACTAGACCACGCAGTGGAACTACATATTGCCACTTTTAGCATCCTCATGTCAGTTTGAAGCTTCCGCGTTGATTTTCCTTCGTAATATACTAAACTTGTACAGTGAACAATTAGTTAGTTAGTTAGTTAGTCACGGTTCCAACTTCACAGCAACGGGTCGTCCCCATTATGCTCCGTTCCTGTGCCAATGAATATCACATAAAACGCTCCCCACACCCCAATGTGAAAAGTGGAAAAGACAGGAGTCTCGACAAACAACAGCCCGCACAGATACACTGTGCATAATGTCGCCGCCAGAATGTCAACACAATAGTCCCCCACGAAACATCCAGTTTATCTCTGATGGAATCGGCAGTCATTTTCCCATCTGGATGTTTCCTAGATGTTCACCCACACAGTCCACGAAAAAACAGTTCATTGTCGATGGCAGTGGCAGTCAACCAGAAGCCCAGCAACCACACATTTCTGCATAAGGCAAAAACCGGTCAACTCTGGGACATAGCCAGCTGCCATCGCTCCGAACATGCAGTCACGTTCCAAAAAACCTCGGGCAGATTCAAAAAGCATTTCACACGAAATTCACAGCTCACAGTGTCGCGCCACGCACTCACTCAGTAGCAGGGCGACGGAACCATCAAGCCTCCTTAGTCGCCTCTTACGACATGCGTGGTAGGCTACAGTGTTGCTATTCTTTGCTTCCCTTATGGGCCCCGGCAACACACGGGAGAACAATATGGGGCTGTAACACTCACTTAGCGATATGTAACTATACGTTCTACAAATACAACCTGACAAGAAAGTGTAGTTTTCTGAATGCGTCCAGACTAGACATGAATGACTAAGCCTTGAGTAAGCGCAACAATGTAGATATAAGGGATAATAGCAGCAGGGGACGTGAATGTCACAGTATGCAATAATGAGGCAATTTAATGTATGCCCTGGCTGTAGACGGTCACATTTTGGCGGGTGATTTCTGCTGAAGTGAGTTTCGTATGTACCTACATCGTTGTATCAAGCCAGACAACGTATAGGTGTTACCTTTCCTCTGGAGTAAGCTAGGCAGGCTGAGAGAGGGATCATGCTGCATCAGTAATACATGGCCTCTAAATTCAGCCCGGGCTTTTTGTCATGGAGACATATAACTCCATTTTACAAACTATCGTCTGTCAAGACGGCAAGGTGTCACTTAGTCAGTCAGTCAGTCAGTCAGTGTCAGTCAGTCAGTCAGTCAGTCAGTCAGTCAGTCAGTCAGTCAGTCAGTCAGTCAGTCAGTCAGTCAGTCAGTCATTCTCAGTCAGTCAGTCAGTCAGTCAGGGCAAACATAGAACGCAACTGAAGGGAATTGTTCACGGTCTCCGTTGTGATGGAGCATGTTGTGGACTTTACACTTTATATGATGTTAGTTTGCATGTGAGTTACACCTACTTCTGACGATGATGGTAGACAGAGAGCTCATGTGCATGCTTAGAAGTAGTGTTCTATGTGTCTATCGGGATGATGATGATGAAAGTCTTCAGTCCCCTATGTGTCAACTCGTACAGGAGAGAAGAACTTTAATGACGGGGTTTGAGCAGCAGCAGCAGCAGCAGCATCAGCAGCAGCAGCAACAACAACAACAGCAGTGATAGCGACAACAACAACAACAACAACAACAACAACAACAACAACAACAACAACAACAACAACAACAACAACAACAACAACAACAACAACAACAACAACAACAACAACAACAACAACAACAACAACAACAACAACAACAACAACAACAACAACAACAACAACAACAACAACAGTAGTTACAGCGACAAAAACTACAACAATTAAGAATATCAACGACGAAGAAAACATCGACGGCAAAAATAACAATATCATTTACAACAATAACTGTTAAAACAGTCCTCCAGAGGAGTCGCAACCCACCAGCCAGTCAGCCAGCCAACCAACCACCCGATCAACCCACCAACCAGCCAGTCAACCACCTAACCAGCCAACCAACCAACCCAACTCACCAACAAGCCAATTCAACCAACCAGCCAACCATCCAACCAGTCAACCATCCAACCAACTAACCAAACAACAAACCAACCAGCCGGCCAGACAACCACAATCGGATAGAAGGGAGTTCGACACCTTGATGACCAACTGCTGGGCACGCTCGACAATTCCTTCCTCTTCCTGCTGGAGACATTGTGTGCAATCTCAGCTGAGAATGTATGGGTGTGCATCTGTAGCACTTCCAGCTCCTGGACATTGTGAACGAGGAATTCCATGAAGCCATCGCGGCAGACGTGCTGGAACTTCTTCCAGGTACAGTAAACAATGTTTGGCATATTGTACTGACTGTTGAAACTCCTCCTGACTCTGTTGTTAAAACCCCTGAGAGCTTGCGCCTATTTGGCTTGATTTCGCCATATCTGTCGGACTGGTGGCGAATGAACTGCTTTGTCCTTATCTTCACGATGTTTGCCTTGACGGGTGGCCTGATAGCCGCCATGGTAAATCTGTTACTTATGACTGGATGTTCGCATTTATTGGTAATGTCCATATCCCTTTCCTATATGGATGTCAAGAAGCTAATGACTACCGTGTATCTGTGATGCGATGGTGACATCACATCTTGTAGCCCTGAATGCACAGAGGAATAGAATAGACCGTCAATCGCTCACTCAATTGATAAGCGACGAGCAGAATCCGCGTCCGACCGAGCTCACGTATAACCAGCGGAGTTTGCAAGCAACTTTGCTTGAGTGTCCGCCTGCCCGAGATTTATAAAGCTAAACCGGTGTCCACTGATTTGTTTCCCCCTCAAATCTTCCTTTTTCATGTGTAAATTGTGATTTTATTAAACAAATACGAATAAATCGTATGATTAAGTGTACTGACACGTTAATATGTGTATTCCTTTGAATGAGTGTGTGAAACTCCCAGTGCATTGCTTTGTATAAGGTCTATAATGCTTCAGGGACGGCGGCCCACCCAATCCTAATAAACCTAAACAGGTGTATTGTCCTGGACATTCTGGAATTAGTGATTAAGAGAGAGAGAGAGAGAGAGAGAGAGAGAGAGAGACAGAGAGAGAGAAAGAGAGAGAGAGAGCGGGCGAGGGAGAGAGAGAGAGAGGTGGAGAGAAAGGGAGAGAGAAATGGAGAGAGAGGGAGGGGGAGAAAGGAAGGGAGTGAGAGAATGAGAGACAGGGGGGGGGGGGGTGAGAGAGAGAGGGTATGAGAAAAATAGAGAGAGGGAGGCTTCAGAAAAAGAGAGAAAGAGAAGGAGAGAGAGAGAAAGAGAAGGAGAAAGAGACAAAAAGAGAGAGAAAAGAAGGAGAGGTTAAGTGAGAGAAAGAAAAGAGAAAGAAAGAGAGAAATAGAGAGAGGGGAGAGAGAGAGAGAGAGAGAGAGAGAGAGAGAGAGAGAGAGAGACGTGGTAGCATAGCGGCTATACGCTCACCTGCAGTACCAGTGGTCTTGGGTTCGATCTGTAACATAGCGGTCCACCCAAGTTAAAAGTGATACCAGGAAATATCCTGTGAAGTAAAGAGGCCGGCGTACTAACCACCGCATCACCCACTGCTAACCACCGCACCACCTGCTACTGCCCACCGCATCACCCACTGCTACCCACCGCATGACCTGCTACTACCCACCGCATCAACCACTGCTACCCACCGCATCACCTGCTACTGCCCATCGCATCACCCACTGCTACCCACAGCATGACCTGCTACTGCCCATCGCATCACCCACTGCTACCCACCACATCACCTGCTACTGCCCATCGCATCACCCACTGCTACCCACAGCATGACCTGCTACTGCCCATCGCATCACCCACTACTACCCACCACATCACCTGCTACTGCCCACCGCATCACCCACTGCTACCCACCGCATCACCTGCTACTGCCCAGCGCATCACCCACTGCTACCCACCACATCACCTGCTACTGCCCACCGCATCAGCTGCTACTGCCCACCGAATCACCCACTGCTACCCACCGCATCACCTGCTACTGCCCACCGCATGACTTGCTACTGCCCACCGCATCACCCACTGCTATCCACCGCATCATCTGCTACTGCCCACCGCATCACGTGCTACTGCCCTCCGCATCACCCAATGCTACCCACCGCATCGCCTGCTACTGCCCACCGCATCACCCACTGCTACCAACCGCATCACCTGCTACTGCCCACCGCATGACCTGCTATTGTCCACCGAATGACCCACTGCTACCCACCGCATCACCTGCTACTGACCACCGCATCACCCACTGCTACCAACCGCATCACCTGCTACTGCCCACCGCATGACCTGCTACTGTCCACCGAATCACCCACTGCTACCCACCGCATCACCTGCTACTGCCCACCGAATCACCCACTGCTACCCACCGCATCACCTGCTACTGCCAACCCCATCACTCACTGCTGCCCACCGAATCACCCACTGCTACCCACCGCATCACCCACTGCTGCCCACAGCATCACCCACTGCTGCCCACAGCATCACCCACTGATACCCACCCGCTGCTGCCCACAGCATCACCCGCTGCTGCCCACAGCATCACCCGCTGCTGCCCACAGCATCACCCGCTGCTTCCCACAGCATCACCCACTGCTACCCACCCGCTGCTGCCCACCGCATCACCCACTGCTGCCCACCGAATCACCCGCTGCTGCCCACCGCATCACCAACTGCTTCCCACCGAATCACCCGATGCTGCCCACCGCATCACCCACTGCTGCCCAACCGATGCTCCCCATCCGCTGCTGCCCACTACATCACCCACTGCTGCCCACGGCAACACCCGCTGCTGCCCACAGCATCACCCACTGCTACCCACCCACTGCTGCCCACAGCATCACCCACTGAATGCCGTGTGTTCAATAATAAAAAAAAATAAAAAAACTACGGGTCTGCTTACTGTTACCAGCCTTACCACCTTCAAAAGTTAACGTGGATATTGGAGATTTGGTTCAACTCTGATATGAAAGCAGTCGTCGGGGCACTACTCTTCATGACACCATAACCGTCATACATGTGGCAACCTATCACTTTACACCCCTACGGCATTATCTGACAAGAGATTACCGTGGCCAAGATTTCCGTAAAACTCGCGAAAGGCGACGGACTATATTTAGTGCGCAAAGATTTGCCGCAGCACACACAGCACATTCCACACAAATGGGTCGTATGAACGGATGAACGACATATTTCTAGTACATACAGAAGACGACATTTGACCTTTAGCAGGTGAGAGGGACGTAACCAAGTTATGAATTAATTCTTCCATTGCACGAGTTATGGAAATATGTAGCGATAATCACACCAGCCAACCAACTTAGTTAACTAGGTAGCTAGCTAAGCAGCTTACTTGCAATCCACCCACTCACCCATCCAGCTGGCAAAAGCAACCAAGTTACAAACTAATTAATTAGCTAATTAACCAACCAACCAGCTGGCTAGCTAACTAACCAGTCTGCGAACCAGCCACCATTTAACCAACCTATTAACTAACTACACCCCCGCTAATCCATCCAAACAACTATCCATTCACCCACCTATCCATCCATCCACCCACACACCCACCCACCAATTTACCCATCCATCCCCATCCATCCACCCACACACCTACCCATCCATCCATCCATCCATCCATCCATAAACCTCCCTGTGCCAGTATATGTCATAATCGAACAGAGCCGATCCACGACTCTGGTGATCGTGTGAGATAGCGAAACATGGCCGTATACGCGTATCGGTATGGCACATGATGGTGATGATGGATGCGAATGCTTGGCAGTAATTAATGACGTGGTGAAGAAACTGGAGGCAGCAGAGCTGTGATTTTATTTTTAGAAGAATGTTGGGAAAGTCATGCACACAGAAGAACATGAACGTTGAGGGGGTCAAAGCTTTCGGTGGTACAAGTTCGCGAATCAAAACTGTAAGAAGAATACACGTGAAGTGTACTGGGCAAATATCAACAGAAGAGGTGGTACATGGAGATTAACCATATGTGAAAATTTCTAGATTAGAGAGGCAGGGAAAGCTCTGTATAAAGCTTAAAATGCTGTGAAAACCAACTGTATCCAAAAGTGCTTGTCACAGAGACACGCAAACAAGCGCACACACAAACTCATACACATCATGAACCCACACACTCACTCACCCTCTCTCTCTCTCTCTCTCTCTCTCTCTCTCTCTCTCTCTCTCTCTCTCGCACACACACACACACACACACACACACACACAGTCAGACTGACAAGCACAGACAGGCAGGCATCCATCCATCCGTTCATGCATCTATCCATACCAGCTTACCAACATACAAGCCAACATGAACGTTGTTTTTTTTCCCCCACAAACTTCTGCATGAACTTCACGTAACATCACCATAAACCTCTGCATGAATTTCACGTAACATAAACATAAACTTCTACATGAACTTCACGTAACATCACCATAAACGTCTGCATGAACTTCACATAATGTCATCATACATTTCTGCATGAACTTCACGTAACATCATCATAAACCTCTGCATGAACTTCACTTAATATCACCATAAACTTCCGCATGAACTTCACGTAACATCATCATAAACTTCAACATTGACAAAGACATGGTTAGAAACGCTATCCGTTGTTCTGGTGTTCTGGTCTCACCATTGTCCAATCGTCTAACCCCACGTTACGCTAATTTGTTCTTTAAAAAAAAAAGTTGGCTAACTACTCCAATAAGCGAGTGTATACCTGTGACAGGTGCACCGCGACCTTCCTTGACCCTGTGTGTATTCTGTGTGCGCTGACATAATAAACGGCACTAGTTGATCGCCCCGTGTATTTAAGGCTCCTGCAGCCAACGGCGGGTTTAGGCTAAAGTCGTCCAGAGCAGTTTACTGAGCGGAAGTTGCGAGCACCTGTCTGCCTAAGGGCTGGGAGATATACCAGCATATTATTAACTGCGTGTCCTTTACCGGAGGTTGCAATCAACCCCCCGTATATTGTGGCGGTTTGCGATTTGCTAGTCAATGTTTACTTTCAGTAGCATTGTTTTATGAACGCCTATACGTGGAAGTTAGTAGTCAAATTTTTAGGCACGTTATGAGAATAAATAAATTAGAGAACTTGGTGACAACTGGCAAGATTGAGGGAAAAAAAACAAGGGGAAGGCAGAGAAGTAAATATCTGGAGGGCTTGGCCACACTGCCAAGAACACAGATCTGATTCGCGACTCTGGTGATCGTGTAAGATGGCGAAACATGACCGTCCACGCTTATCGATATGGCACATGATGAATTAACGCCCATAGCATCGAAATCAACGCAAAGCGGTCTGCTTCCAAATAGTGTGCGGCAGACTTTCAACTCTCGACTCCCGTGGGAAGGCTACCCCGGTTAACAAATGCCCGCAGAAGTCGGATGTGTCGGCCTAACGGCGCAAGAACGCAGATCTGCTGTAAACAGGCAGAATGCAATCACGTCCGAAAAAAAAAACTCCGGATGAACGCAGAAGAAGAAGAAGAAGAAGAAGAAGAAGAAGAAGAAGAAGAAGAAGAAGAAGAAGAAGACAACCCTCGACTCCGTATTTCGGGGAACTGTGAATTGCGTTCACTGGTTCTAGGCCACACAGCCGGCTTTAGGACGACTTATCTCTCCAGTTTTGTGGTCGCCAATAGAAAACTTGACCAAGTGGTTCAGTAAGCCATGATTTTTTTTTATATTTTAGTTTGCGTTATCTCGCTTTGAACTCAAACATTGTCCATACACATGCTACTACTTCTAGTTCACTGAACTGATTTTTGCATGTGGGTTAGCTTTCCCTATTACCAGTGTCCCTTGCCATCAAGCGAACCCACATCCACTTTTGGGGTACTTGTAATTTACGTCCCCATCCCCAAGTCAAAGACACGAAGTCAACAATTTAGTCCAACTGATCATTGTATAGACTGATTGAACACCTTATCTCGGCATAAGCACAGCGGAAGTTCAAGAGCGAGCGCTTTTATCAGTTCGGTCATGCTGCCCTCCGGAGATGATGATGATTATGGCGAAGATGCAACTGGTTTGAGGTGCAAGACAGACCTGCATTCTCCCGCATACTTGTTCAGCATCAATGCACAAAATCATCAAATAGACAAAGTGAACAATACTAAGGCGACTCCCTTAAACACAGGCACGCTGGAATCCAAATATGTGACAATTTCCATCCATTCATCATTAACCGAAATCCCATTCCCGAATTCATTTATGCAGAATTCATGGTCCTGCTGATAAAAATTGCAAAGAAATTGGAAAAGGTAATTCTGGCTGTTTAAAAAAAAGTAGGTTTGGACCACAAATGATGCACAATCAAATGAACAAGTATTATAATGTAAATGTCTATTCACTGAGCATTACAATTGCCACAGTACCGCGAAACGAAACAAGTAACACCATGACCTAGTACGGTGATATAACGCACTTGGGTCTAAATAGTCAGTCACATTTGGCGATATATTATTCTTCGGCACTAAATCAGTTAATGGACACGATAAGGATCAAGACCTTAATTATGAATAAGAAGGAAAAGATAATATTCACAGACAAAACACTTTATATGTAACGATGAATAATTTGCAAATGTCCCACATTTTCAATATTTCTATAAGTAACAATAACAAGAGCTATTCATAGGACTTCAGAAGTATGCTCTACAGTGAAGCATCGGTCTGATATCCTTAAGTGTATCCAGCATGCAAGAAGTTGACATGGCTGAGAAGTTTACCACGCCAAACTTTCTCTTCTGTTTAGTTTAGTTTAGTTTAGTCGACGGATCAACATCATGGCACACGGGTGTAATCTATAAGTGCTCCGTTCTACTCCTAACTCAAGCCTGAGTCCGGTGAAACTCAGCTCAGTGCATGAACTCCGTAGCACCGGCGAGGATCCTGAAATACTTTGGGTAGATTTTTAACTCAACATTTTGCTCGGGCAGCGCCGTTAGGCTACTCTTTTTCGATTTCCAACTACCAAGATATATTTTACGTGCGCAACAATACACACGGGCGTCCGATTTCACTACCCAGAGACCAGCGGAAATTTTGTTACTAGAAGTCCAAGTGAAAAAATCCCGGCCCTTATAGGGACTTGAACCCGAGACCTCCATGACTCCAGGCGCACACCATACATCCAGACCACTCAGGCCCCCCCCCCCCCACTTTCTCTTCTGAGGGCAGCATAGTGGGTTCTTTCACATGCCGGTCGGTTGGAATTAAACGTTGACTTCTCGTTCAGACAGCAATGGCAAACTACTGAACTTAAAATTGCCTTGCAAATCACCAACAACCAATAGAGGCTGAGGTTGACTGCAACACCCTACAAAGGATATGCAAATTTGCTTTTATTTAGCATGTTGCTTTAATGACATACAGGATTCCACATTACTCTGTTTCCCTCGGCAATACGCAGTGCTGTACCAAAGTTGGTGCCACGGAGTTCGTGCACACGCAGCTGAGATTCCCCGCGTGCGATACATGGGGGACACTGGGGCACTTATAAAGATAGCCGTGTGCAATGAAAGTGATCCTTAAACTAAGCCTCGACATTTGCGCTCAGATCGCATTTAATCAACGCGGCCTGTCTGCTTCACAGGCAGGTGTGAGTACTTCCTGTGTACGACCTGTTTACAGGTAGCACAGATACCTGTAGAAGCTTGATCCCCATTCCCCCATCCCCCTTCTCTGGTATGAACTGTACTTTAGTAGTATAAAAAGTATGTGTGTGGGTGTGTGTGTGTGGGTGTGTGTGTGGGTGTGTATGCTTGTGTGTGTGTTTGTGTATGTGAGTGTGTGTGTTTGTGGCGTGAGGGTGTTTGTATGCGATTGTGTGTGTGTGTTTGTGTGTGTGTGTGTTTGTGTGTGTGTGTGTTTGTGTGTGAGTGCATCTGTGTTTGTGGCGTGAGGGTGTTTGTATGCGCTTGTGTGTGTGTGTGTGTGTTTGTGTGTGTGTTTGTGTGTGTTGTTTATGTGTGTGTGTTTGTGGAGTGAGGTTGTTTATATGCGTTTGTTTGTGTGTTTGTGTGTGTGTTTGTGTGTGTGTGCGTGATTGTGTGTGTGTGTGTGTGTGTGTGAGTGCATGTGTGTTTGTGTGTGGATGTGTGAGTGTGTGTAAGTGCGTGTGTGGGTGTTGGAAGGCGATGGTTGCCATATGACGGCACACGCCACCAAAAGGAAAATGGGGTTTCCCAGTTATGCACGAAAGTGGACCAAAAAAAAAAAAAAAAAGGAGAAACCATTGGGAACGTAAAGGACGTCACAAGACAACAAAGGACAGTGTGTGTGTGTGATTCTGATAAGGAGAGGACGTATCTTCGAGGAGCCCGTGTTGGTGAAGAGCTGGATGCGATTATTCCGAGCTACGGCAAATAGATAACATCAGGAACGATCGATTGGCAAGGATATACAATTCATGCAGGAACCAAGCCTAGACATGCCTGAACTCAGAACAGCGAAATAGCGGCTTTGCGCCTCAAGGTGAACTATTGAATAGAGTATGGAGTTTCGTAAATACTAGATGATAAACGCCGCTCCTACATCCAGGGGCAGTTTTATAGTATACGAGAATATCCACTATTGTTTTCACTCAACACGATATTAAAGTGTGAGTTCGTTCATTGGATTGGCGTCAGTCTATTTGTCACACTTGTGAATGTTCGAGGTGAGTTCAGCGTATTCTGTTAACGAGTTATAATTGATGTTAAATCCACATTTATTATGGTGGCGTGTGCCGTCATATGGCAATGGTCGGTATTTAAATGGGAGTTTCTCCCCCGATGTGTCTCCACCTTGCCGTGGTGGGGGAGCTTGAGTGTCCCTCTGACCCCAAGCGCTATTCCGATGGATATTAACTACATATTGGACAGCTTTTGGGATAGGGACCAGACTAAGAGAGACACAACCTGCTGCTTTGCAGGTAGACTGAGGATAACAGTCAAAATCAGGCAAACGATGCCAATAATCTCAGTCCGGACATAACCTCTAAGGCTCCCAGCCGAGGTGTATGGCTGAACGTCTCTAAGCCATAAACCCTCGGAAGTGAGAGCCTGGCCGACACAAACATACATCAAAATTGAGGTGAGGTGCTAAGCACGCTACATGCTTGGCGCAGATACTCGTTCGATGGCTCTTAGCTGGGGGATATAAGATATCCTCGGATGAGAGGGCCTGACCGTTACACGCCCACAGACGCACGGAGGTAAGGTGCTGAGCCGTCAGCACATGTAGCCTACCTCGTGAGCGAGTACAAAAGGTGGAAAACCACCTCGGTCGCACGTTCCGTAGAAAGTCTGTAACCGTACTCATGGAGTGAGTGTAGTCAAAGGTGGAAAATTGTCTCGTTGACACGAAATGGAACGCCTGTCTTGCGAATCCATTACGTGGCAGCCCGAAGCAAAAGCTTGCTGTGTGGAAATAAGAGTCTCGAAACCCGAGGAAGGCTAACCTCATCAAAAATGCCCGCTGAAGCCGGAAGTGCCAGCCTACAGGCGGCAAAATAATAATGGCACTACGCAATTACGTCCGAATGAAATGTCTTTCGTGACCGGCAAAGCTCTAACTAGTCTTCCCTCGTGCTAGGAACAGCTACCTAGTCTCCGAATGCCGCTCTTGTTCGGAACAACTCTGACTAGGTAGTTTCCGAATGTCCGACGTGTCTGGAACAGCTCTGACGGACACAACGATAAGCACATGTCCGAAAAACTCGCTGAGTGGATATTAACTGCAGACCAGTTTGGTCTGTGCGGGAACGGCCCGGGGCGAACGAAATGCCCAATATATTGAAGTGAGGAATTAAAGCAGCCATGAGCAGGACGTGACAATTCCCTCGGTGAGCCCAGGACCAGGGCGCTATGTGTCGGCCCTGCAATTATGGAAGCCACCCTAGACGGCGGAAAATGCCATGAACTGTCCCTGCCTTCCTTTGAGGGACAACCGTTGTGTTCACCCGTTCCAACTTGGCTAGCTGGGTTGTGGACGGTACCGCAAACAGTGAGAGTCTCCCAGGAATGCTACCTGGTCAAAAAAGCACGCTAAAGTCGATGTGTTGGCCTACGGGTTTTGGCCCAAGGGCGCATAACAGACACACCGCAATCACATCTGAAAAAACACTCCGGATGATCGCAAAGAAGAAATGGGAGTTTTAGCACCAACGCGTTTCTCAGACACAGTGAAGAGTGTGGGGGAGAATGCAAAGCCGTTCTGGCTAGCTGTGTTCTGATGTCTTTGTTTTCCCCAGATTATTCAGATGTTGCCGGGAGTGGAGGCTGAGAGGTTCAATCCCAGCAGGGGGCTGGGCAGTGTTTCCAGAACCACCATCTAATGATGTCACACGTCCCCCTTCCCACCCTGGCCTCTTGGGCAGTGAGACCGGATAAATAGTCTTCTCGGGTAAGGGCGCAGATAGAGGTCACGAGTGCAATTTGTGCCCGTTAAAAGCCACACGGCAATTAGAAATCGCAAAGAGTAGGCCGCAAAGAGTAGATACCGTAGCAAAACTGTTAGGAAGAGTAAATATACCAACAGGTAGATAATATACCCACAGATAGATAAAAAAATCCACAGGTAGATAATATACCAACATGCAGATAATATATCCACAGATAGATAATATACCCACAGGCAGATAATATACCCACAGGTAGATAATATACCCACAGGTAGATAATATACCCACAGGTAGATAATATACCCACAGGTAGACAATATACTCACAGGTAGATAATATACCCACAGGTAAATAATATACTCACAGGTAGATAATATACCGACATGTAGATAATATACCCACATTTAGACAATATACTAACAGGTAGATAATATACCCACCGGTAGATAATATACCCACAGGTAGACAATAAACTCACAGGTAGATAATATACCCACATGTAGATAATATACCCACAGGTAGACAATATACTCCCAGGTATACAGTGTACCCACAGGTAGAAATTATACCCACACGTAGATAATATACCCACAGGTAAATAATATATCCCACGGGTAGATTATATACTTACAGGTAGATAATATGCCCACAGGTAGACAATATACTCACAGGTCGACAGTATACACACAGGTAGATAATATACCAAGTAGATAATATATCCCACGGGTAGATATACCCCACAGTTAGATAATATACAGACAGGTAGATAATGTACCCACAGGTAGATAATATACCCCACGGATAGATAATATACCCCACGGATAGATAATATACCCCAAATTTAGATAATATACCCACAGGTAGATAATATACTCACAGGTAGATAATATACACACGGGTAGGCAATATACCCACATATAGATAATATACCCAGAGGTAGATAATATACACACAAGTAGATAATATACCCCACGGGTAGATAATATACCCCGCAGGTCGATAATATACCCCACAGTTAGTTAATATACCCACAGGTAGATAATATACTCACAGGTAGATAATATACCCACAGGTAGACAATATACTCACAGGTAGACAGTATACCCACGGGTAGATAATATACCCCACGGGTAGATAATATACCCCACAGTTAGATTATATACCCACAGCTAGATAATATACTCACAGGTAGACAGTATACCCACAGATAGATAATATAGCCAGCGGTAGATAATATACCAAGCGGTAGATAATATATCCACAGGTAGATAATATACCCACAGTTAGACAATATACTCACAGGTAGACAGTATACTCACAGGTAGATAATATACCCACAGGTGGATAATATACCCACAGGTAGATAATATAACCCACAGGTAGATAAAATAAACACAGGTAGATAATATACCCAGAAGTAGACAATATACTCAAACTTAATATACCCACAGTGGACAATATACCCCACTGGTAGATAACATACCCACAGGTAGATAACATACGCACAGGCAGATAATATACCCACAGTTAGATCAGGCGCGTTACGAATCTGCCTAGAGGAAGGCAGCCTGACACAAAAGCTTGCCGAAGTGGGACAATCCCATAGTACGAGGAGCGAATGAGAAGATGAAAAACAAAGGAAAATAAGACTGGATTGGGTCAGCCTTAGTTAGAAAGAGCAAGTGTGAGAGAAGCAGAGAGAGAGAGAGAGAGAGAGAGAGAGAGAGAGAGAGAGAGAGAGAGAGAGAGAGAGAGAGAGAGGGGAGAGGGGAGAGAGAGAGTGGAAGAGAGCGAGAGGGGAGCCAGAGAGTGGAAGAGGGAGAGAGACAGACAGTGTGACATGGGAAGGGACAGCAGGATCACAAATGGCATTGCGACGAAAAGACCTGCATTAAAAATATAACATAAATATAATTACAAAATATAATTTTAAACACTGTTATGAGTCGAGTGATGCGGTGGCTAGCACACTTTCCAACCTGCGCAGTGGCTATGCGACCAAATAATTTTATTTATTTTCAGGCAGAGATTATTTTATTTATATATTTGTGTTTGTTAATTGGCTTGTGCTCTCAAATCGGTCTGGCTGAAAACAGGTACACGGAAATTTCCTGTGAAATAAAGACGGTGGGTGTAATATTGACCACATGGCTTATCGGATGCCGGATTGTCTACACATATCTGAATGCCACCATGCACCCAAAACGCCTCGTTTTATCCGAAAAGAGTTCTTTACTATACTGTAACATTGCGCGCTGACATTGATTTATGTTTGTGTTTTGTTATTGAATTCTCCAAATACTGCGGGTACTTATAAGAAATAAAGGACAATGTTAAGTGGAACGGTCAGGCTTTTACAAGCATACGATCATAAATAGCATTGCGGCGACAAATATTTCATAAACAGACAGCAAGCAAACAAAATAGAAAAAGTATCATCATCATCATCTTCCACTTTTGCCGTCAAGCGTCGGGGTGAGGAATAGTTGACACGTTTCAGAGCCAGTTGGGTGGCACTGGATAGTGGCATTTCGTGTGATTGTACAATGTCTTTGATGTTATCAGAACTAGGCACTCTTCCGAATAACGGTCCCAAATTATTAATTGTAAAAGGTATCCCTTACAGGGCCTCATTAGGTGACTATGCTCGTTCCGAGGGAATATGCTAATTCAGGGGCAATATGAACAATTATTTCATGCTGATATACCGATACAAGAGTTTTTTAGGGTTAAAGTTAACCCTAACCCTAACCCTTTTGCGCCACAACTTATACATATAACTGTAAAATATTATTGGTACGTATTTCGATTTTCTGTTCTATATTTTAGTTCGTAGTGTTAAAAATATTTTTTTTTTTTTTAAATTATGTAACCTAATGAGTTCATGTAAGGAATACTTTTTGCAATAAATAATTTTGGACCGTTATTCGGAAGAGTGCCCAGAACTGTCAGAACAACTATCAAAACAACTATCTAAAATTACATAATATACGTTTCATAAACATTATGCGCATATATCAGTGTGTGAGCATTGTTGTTTTTATTTTTGTTTGCTTATGAACCCTTTGTCTCCGCAAAGTCGTTTGCAATCGTGTTATTATAAAGCTGACTTCTTTTTTTCACTGTTCACTTTCCAATTACTTTTTGCAGTTTTACCGCTTAACACCCCCCCCCCCCCTCTCTCTCTCTCTCTCTCCTCCCCCAAACCCATACCGCTCTTCCCACTCTCTTTCCGGGATATTATAGTACACTTTGATTAGATACAGGCGACGGAGTAAGATAAGCAGGGGCACGTAGAGGAGATAGAACGAGAGAAGGGTGGGGGGGGGGCGAAAGAAAAAGAGAACGCACGCGAGAGAGGGCTGTGGAGAAAGTAAAAAAAGGAGAAGAGAGGGAGAGAAAAGGTGAGTGAAAGAGAAAGGGGACAGTGAGTGAGTGAGTGAGTGAGTGAGTGAGTGAGTGAGTGAGTGAGTGAGTGAGTGAGTGAGAGTGTATGGGTGGATAGTAACCAAGAGAGGGTGAGAGATGAGGATGATTAAGAGTGAGGGATAGACCTAGTGAGAGACACAGAGAAAGAGGGAGTGTGTGAGAGATAGGAGAGAGTGGAAGAGAGAGAGGCGGAGATTGAAAGTGGAAGAGAGTGAAAGGAGAGAGTGGGAGAGAGAGAGATGAGAGAGAGAGTGGAAGAGAGACAGGGAGATAGAGAGTGGAAGAGAGACAGAGAGCGAGAAAGCGAGAGAGAGAGAGAGAGCGAGAAAGCGAGAGAGAGAGAGAGAGAGAGAGAGAGAGAGAGAGAGAGAGAGAGAGAGAGAGATATGAAGCGACAACAGATTTGGCTTAGCGACTATGCATGGTTAAATTGAGGTGAAACGAGCTCCTGCATCAAAGACTACCTTGTGAAATCACCCTGACTATTCAACACGTGTATTTTACTTCAGGTGTCCATCATCCAATTGTAACGTCGAAAGACAGACATTCAAAGACCGACTTAAAATCGGCTTCTGTATTCAAGCACAATAACTCACCTGAAACAATAACACGATAACGTAGCCGAGATAATAACCCAATTTATATTGGATGACACTCCAGCGCACAGTTATCTCTCTTAGATAAGCAAGAATGATTGACTCAGTTCGTCACTGGATGAATTTCTCAAAGTGCAGAGTAAACATTTTTTTTTTTTTTTACATCCATTAAGATGGGTTGTTCATGTGCGTTTGTGAGTTTTGAACCTCTTTTCCATTTTCAATGTAAGCACATGTGGTAAAGATTATCGTGATAGACAGAACGGCAGATAACACAAGTCAGGAACTAAATATGGAAAGAGCAAAATAATGGGAGACACGAAATGATAACCGGCATAGGGAAAATGAACCCTGCATTATCCTGCACACACACAAAATAGCTTAAGTAAACAAGGGAAGATAGATCACACTTCATATAGCCCATTGGATCATTCGCAATATGCGTATTGATATAAAGCGGCCAGAGTAAAAAATCTCAAAGCTTTTTAAATTCATCACGACACATGGGAGACTGCTGCTAAAGACCGAAATTCATGGCGTACATCATTGCGCAAGGGTGTAGTCACTTGCGAAGTAAACAGGACTGCGAGAGCTGTGAAAAACAACAAAAACTTTGGGGGGAAAAGCCCCCACCGCAGGAGACCATCCTCCCGGAACGTCAAGCATTCTTTGCCCACATTGTCAAATAACATTTTGAGCCAAAATAGGCCTTGCCAGCCATCTTAGAACTCACGGCTCAAAACTGTCAAACCCACTGGATGAAATGAATGGTCATCATCATACTTGATGAACAAACAACATTGTATTGGTATACAAAATCGGGATTCCGTGGGTGATACTTTCGTAGGGATATAAAGTATTAGAACTTCATATATACTGGCCCACGTCAAAGTAAGGCGGCATAAACAGCTCTGTTTCTTCCCCTATCTTCTCATCAGACAATTGCTAGAAAATTATGAACATTATCCGGTTCAGAGTTTCCGTGGCAAGGTCGACATCAGAGCTTGAGGGTGGGGGTGCAAATCCTGCGGGATTCAATTGGGGTTGAACTACACTGTGTTGGCAAGCAAATGTACAGTTCCGCTGCGAATATATATGTGTGGGTGTATGTGTGTATGTGCTGAGCTTGGTAAAACAGGATGAGGAGAAGCAGCAGGAGGAGGTGGAAGAGGAGGCGGAGGTGGTGATGGGCAGCAGCAGCAGGAGGAGGAGAAGAAGAAGAAGAAGAAGAAGAAGAAGAAGAAGAAGAAGAAGAAGAAGAAGAAGAAGAAGAAGAAGAAGAAGAAGAAGAAGAAGAAGAAGAAGAAGAAGAAGAAGAAGAAGAAGAACAGGCGGAGGCGGAGTAGGAGGAGGAGGAAGAAGAGGAGGAGGAGGAGGAGGGGGAAGATCGAATTTGAATGTGTACTGTACCTTAACAGAAAGTTGCTTGCATTTCCTTTAGAAGAAGTTGCAACTAACAACCCAGCGTATATTGGCTGCCTGTGATTGGATAGGCAATGTAACGCCCAGTACAGTGCAATTGTCGGCATTTGTGACTTAGGGGTTTGTGAAACTCAGTTCCAAAAATCTCCGACAGACCGACTCCAGGGTTCAAAACTAGCAGAGAGACATTTCGAAACAGATCGTTTTGCGTTGATATCGATGTTTCGGTGTTCCAGACAGCAATGGAAAACTGGTGAATGTAAAATTGACTAGTAAATCAAAAACATATATTACATGTTGAGGTTAACTGCAATGTCCTGTAAAAGGACACACGACTAACATCAACTAAAGGTTTGCTGTTGTTTTCTGAACGGCCGACGCCTTATAAAATCTAAACCAACGCAAAGCGAGCTGCTTACAAATCATCCATTGCTGAGGTTGAATCCTCGACTCGGTATGTCGAAGGGATTATGACAGTTTCACTAACCTCTGGCACAAAGCCAAAGCGAATGTACATTGCACTTTTTGAACTTATACGTAACAGGATCTGTTACGAAAATTACATTCACGATTCAGACAGAGACAGAGACAGAGACAGACAGACAGACAGACAGACAGACAGACAGACAGACAGACAGACAGACAGACAGACAGACAGACAGACAGACAGACAGACAGACAGACAGACAGACAGACAGACAGACAGACAGACAGACAGACAGACAGACAGACAGACAGACAGACAGACAGACAGACAGACAGACAGACAGACAGACAGACAGACAGACAGACAGACAGACAGACAGACAGACAGACAGACAGACAGACAGAGCGAGAGCGAGAGCGCGAGAGCGCGAGAGCGAGAGAGAGAGAGAGAGAAAGAGAGAGAGAGAGAGAGAGAGAGAGAGAGAGAGAGAGAGAGAGAGAGAGAGAGAGAGAGAGTGGAAGAGAGACTTTCAGAAAAAGCGAGAAGCAGGCAGGCAGACAGACAGACAGACAGACAGGCAGGCAGACAGACAGACAGACAGACAGACAGACAGACAGACAGACAGACAGACAGACAGACAGACAGACACACTCAGACAGAATGACCGACAGACAGGCAGACAGACAGAGAGACACTCAGACACTTAGGCAGACAGACAGATAAGTAGTTAGGAAGAAGAGTGGGGCAGAATAAGAAACATAAATACAGAAATTCAAACAAAAAGACCAACAGACGGGCTGAGGATTTCATTGACAGTCAGCATCAAGCAGTGAATTCATAATAATTACTTCTGGTTCAGACGGCCATGGCAAGCTACTGAACGTAAACGTTAAGTAGAAAATGAACTTGAAATTGGGGTTGATCACAACGTACTGTTAAAGGCATGCTACGTAATTTGTAAAAATTAGTGTCTGTACATTTTCATCTGAACTGATTTTCCTATACAGTATATACAATATTTATCTTACCTGTGCGATTATCATTAAGTAATAATCGCAGAATCTTGATGTTGGCTTAATCATGATACAGAAAGTCACAATCATTGATTTTGATGCTCACTCAATCATTTCCTCCAAAAACTGGATCATAGAGAAAGTCACAATCTTTGCGCCATATAGAAAGTCACAATCATTGCACTAAATAGATAGCTGCAATCACTGGGTCATTTAGAAAGTCACAATTATTGTACCATACAGAAAGTCACAATCACTAGATCATACAGAAAGACACAATCATTGCACTAAATAGAAAATGATAATCACTGGATCATACAGAAAGTCAAAATAATGCACTAAATAGAAAGTCTCAATCACTGGATCATACAGAAAACCACAATCACTGGATCACATAGAAAGTCACAATTATTGCACCATATAGAAAGCCACAATAATTGGATCGTATAGAAAGTCACAATTATTGCACTATACAGAAAGACACAAGCACTGGATCATATAGAAAGTCACAATCATTGCACGACACCGAAAGTGACAATTATTGCACCATACAAAAAGTCACAATCATTGCACCACATATAAAGTCACAATCATTGCACCATATAGAAAGTCACGATCACTGGATCATACAGAAAGTCACAATCATTCACCATACAGAAAGTCACAATCACTGGATCATATAGAAAGTCACAAGTCACAATTATTGCACCATACAGAAAGCCACAATCATTAATATTGATATCCACTCAATCATTGCACCATACAGAATGTCACAGTTATTGCACCATAAAAGAGTTAAGTGGCATATCCTTTACAGGACATCGCAGTCCAGGTCAACATTTGTTTGGCTGTCTGTGATTTCTTGGCCAGTTTATGTTCAGTAGTGTGTCGGCATTGTGACGAAGGAGTTATGGGATGCAATTCGCAATCCCGCATACAGCGTTAGAAACATAGCTGCGGGCGATTTGGAAGCAGACCGCTATGCGTTGGTTTCCATACAATGGTATGTGTGCCGGTGGTTCAGAAAGCAATGCAAACTACTGAACGTAAACTTGCTTGGAAATCACAAACAGCCAAAAAATTCTGGAGTTGACTGCGACGTCCTGTAAAGGATACCATTGTATGAAAGCCAGCGCAAAGCGGGCTGCTTCGTAACTCCCCCCCCCCCCCTCCCTCGCCACAGCGCGATACGGACAATGAATCAAACCAAATCCACTATGAACGTGTCAACTATCATAAACACAGACTCAATCAGACTGTTACTTCTTCTTCTTTTCGTTCATCCGGAGTGTTTTTTTTTCAGATGTGATTGCGGTGTGTCTGTTATGCGCCCTTGGGCCGAAACCCGTAGGCCAACACATCGACTTTAGCGGGCTTTTTTGACCAGGTAGCATTCCTGGGAGACTCTCACTTTTGTGGTGCCATCTACAAATATGCTGGCCAAGGTTGAACGGTCGAAGACAACGGTCATCCCTCAAAGGAAGGCAGGGACAGTCCATAATATTTTCCGCCATCCAAGGTTGCTTCCATAGTTGCAGGGCCGACACATAACGCCCTGGATCTGGGCTCACCGAGGGAGATCGTCACGTCCTGCTCATGGCTGCTTTAAATCCTCACTTCAATATATTGGTCATTTCGTTTCCCCGGGTCATTCCCGCACAAACCAGACAGGTTTGCAGACGGCATCCACTCAGCGAGTTTTCGGACATGTGCTTTTCGTTGCGCCCATCAGAGCTTTTCCAGGCACAACAGACATTCGGAAAACTACTCAGTCAGAGCTGTTCCGAACAAGAGCGGCATTCGGAAACTAGGTAGTCAGAGCTGTTCCTAGCACGAGAGACATTCGGACGAGACATTTCACTCGGACGTAGTTGCGTAGTGCCAATTTTTAGTTTGCCACCCATAGGACGACACTTCCGACTTCAGCGGGCATTTTTTAATGAGGTTAGCCTTCCTCTGGTTTCGAGGCACGTTGGACTGTTGTGATGTCGCTAACATCTCAGCTGGTCAAGAAAGAACGATGAACGACATCGTGGTCGGCCCTAAAGGGAAGGCAGGGGCAGACCATGAGCATTCCCTCGCTATCCAAGGAGGCTTCCATAATTGCAGAGCCGGCACATATTGCTCTGTGACTGGCCTCACCCGAGGAGTTGCCACGTCCTGCTCGTGGCTGCTTTAGTTCCTCACTTCCATGTGTTGGGCAACTCGTTTGCCACTGATCGCTCAAGCACACACAAGGGACGGTCAGACTGCGAGCGACACCCACTCGGTAAGCTTTTGCTTTTGACTTCGGACCACGCAATAGGTTCGCTCGCCGTGCGTTCCATTTTGCGTCATTGAGACGTTCTTCCACTTTTGTCTACACTCTCTATGAGTTAGATACAGTTTTCGCAGCCATTTTCTTCGACTGGGGCACTTTTTTGACTTTTTGTACTCGCTCACGAGGTAGGCTACTTGTGCTGCCGGCTCAGCACCTTACCTTTGTGCAGCGGTGAACGAGAGACGGCCTGGCCCTCTCATCCGGGAATCTCTCATATCCCCCAGCTGAGAGCCTTCGAACTTGTATCAGACCTGAGCATGTAGCTTGCTCAGTATCACGCCTTAATTTTTCGAAAGGTGGGTATCGGCCTGGCTCTCAAGTCCGAGGGTTTGTGGCTTAGAGGCGTTCAGCCATACACCTCGGATGGGAGCCTTAGAGGTTATGTCCGGACTGAAATTTTAGGGATCGTTTGCCTGATTTTGACTGCTATCCTCAGTCTTACCTGCAGAGCAGCAGGTTGTGTCTCTCTTAGTCTGGTCCCTATCCCACGAGCCGTCCGATATGTAGTTTTCACCCATCGGCAAGCACATGGGGTCGATGGGACACGCAAGCACCCCCACCACGGCAAGGTGGAGACACATCGGGGGAGAATCAGACTGTTACGAAACACATTGAAAGGTTGCATACTCTTCACTTCCCATTTCCCAAGTCAATATTAGTTTAAAAATATGCCTAAAGCTTAGTGCACTCCGACCTACAAAATACCAAGGTCATCTCCGCGGCGAATATGTTACGGACGCAGTTCGTAATCCCGCATACCCGTCTTGGAAACACAGCTGTGTTGGTTTTTTTTATGAAATGGTATGGGTGCCGGTCATTCAGAAAGCAACGGCAGACTACTGAACGTGTACTTGCCCAGGAATCACGAACAGCCAAAAATGCTGGGGTTGACTGCTACGTCCTGTAAAGGACATACTACTAGCTAACTTAAACACTCGGCACATCCACAGCACATTCCTACTACGGGGTTTGCCAACGAAACAGATTTTCCTATATACACTATACTATTTCCCTTACCTGTGTGTGAGTCAGTCAACAGCAATCATCGAACAATCTTGACATTCACTACAAAACACATACAGTCACAATCCTTGCACGATAATCAAAATGAAGTAAAATCCTCGGTGAATTTGTTCAACTATTATGAACTGTTATGAAACATACTCAATGGTTGCATGCTCTCAAATTCCCGTCTCGCTAGTCCGTGTTGGTTAAGAAATATGCGTGAACGGGCGGTGTCTGAAGTAATCCCCAACAAACTATTCCTCCTTTCACGTGGGTGAATTGATACCAGGTAAGCGAGACGTGCGTCGCATGACTGACCACACACTTCTCTAGCAGAACTGCCCATTCAAGTTGAGGGCTACTGTTGTGTATACACTGGGCTGTCCCGATTACACAGCAGAACACAGGTGTACTGGGTCACACACTGTCGGATACAGAAAAACATGAGATAACAGTGCCGGGTCACACAGAGAGGTTACTGCACTGTGCTGTGCCAGCTTGTGTACCGCTGGCATGAAGGTGTCGAATAATACATACTTCCGTATTTACCTGCTTGCATACCTACCCACCTGGATTTTTATCTGCTTACCTACATGCCTGTCTACCTACCCACCTAGAAACGTACCTACATACCTGTCTATTCGTCTTTCCCTCCATCCATCCACCCCCACCCCTTTTTTACATACCCGCTTACTTACCTACCTACTTACCTACCTACCACCTACCTACCTATCTACCTCCCCACCCAGCTAAATCAACGCATCTGCCAACCTACATGCTTGACTGTCTGCCAGTCTGCGTATATACTTATGTATGTTTTCGACAGTTTGGACAGGTAGACAGACAGACAAACTGACTGACGGACGGATGGATAGGTGGATGGATGGGCGAACGGACAGAGGAAAACCCTCATCGAGGCGGACCGTTAAATTGACCCGGGCTGCTAGGTCGACCCGGCCTTAAATGGACGCCCAGGACACGCGCTATAAAGTAAATATGGCCTGGCGTGATTTTGACCACAACACCCGTCGAGATTGGTGTATAAAAACATGGGACTCGAACCATATACCCATTAAAGTGCCTTGTATCTATTTACTCCCCTTGTATAGTGGCGAAGTGGTCAAGCCGTTTGACCCGTGTTCCGAAGGTTGTTGGTTCGATTCCGGGCCGCGCCCTTCGGCTTACGAGTTAAATGTTTCGGAGACTCCTGTGGGTCGTCGCTAAACGCTACGGAGTTCGTGCTATGTGCGACGCCTTCCGTGCTACGGAAAGAGACCGAGCCATATGGGATAAAACCCGGTGCAATGAAGTCGACCCTGTCGACTTTTAAGCGACTTTTTGTATAAGATGCTTCAGGAAATGGCGTGTGCTGTTGAATATGAGGAACATCCTAGCAGGCAGAGGTATTTAATTTGCCGCGAGGTAGTTTATTAATAGTTTTAGTAAACACTGATGGTAAACATGGCTGTCGGTTGTTCTCGTAGAGATCTGCATAGTTCAGAAGAAACGTGTTTGCACACTTTGTGTGGTGCTTTAATTCGGAGTGGACTTATGATAGTAGCGCTAGGTAAGCGAAAACATCATCATCAAGCGCCATGCCGATAAGCGTGTGCGGTCATTGTTCGCCATCTCTCACGGTCACCAGTCTCGAATCAGGTCTATGTTTTTGTGTTGACCATGCCATGCTGCCAAACCACCAAGTGGATTGATCCCCTTGTCTTCCTCTTGCTCTTTTCCCATTAAGCTTGCTAGTTTTCACCAATCTTTCAAGTTAATTTCTCCTCACAAGATGTCCAAAAAATCGTAACTGTCTACGCCTAATTTCTCCAATCAATCTCCGTTTTTTCATGTCTTATTTAATTTTCTGTCCGCCCATTGTATTCTTTGCATTTTCCTCAAAAGCCACATTTCCACCGCAATTATATGTTTCTCAGCTTAATTGTCCATGTTGCACACACATACAACAATATGTAAGCGATACACAGAAGCATAATTCTGTAAAATACTGAAATTCTACCCGTTCTGAACATCGAAGAAAACTTGTTCATAAACAATGACGTATCAGGGAAAGCTGAGTTCAGAAGAGATGACTCAAGACCTGACTTCATAGCGTTCAGGATATTCCCATACGTTCCCCGTCCTTATCTTCATTAGTCAGCGACGAATCCCAATGCTAATGGTACCAGTAGCAGTCTGATTATATGTCCGTCTAGCCTTTCTTCTGAGTCCAGAGTGTCGGCTAGACTCTCTAGTCGATCCCTGCACCACCGTTATTTCCAGGCCGTTATGATTTATCTGTTCTTCAGTACTATACATACGATTCCAAAGGGTCCCGCCCATGTATGCCTTATCATGCACCAATACCTCACCCAGCGGTGCAGACCCAGCCAATCTGTCTGCCTGCTCGTTTCCCACCACGCCAGCATGTCCTGAGTCAAAAACAGAAAGTCAGTGACCATATTAAACGTGACATTGGCTTTGGAAGGACGGTGGTCAAAGGCATCATTTCTTGGGGAAGAGGCAGGAGTCCACCAGCGCGAAGATGGACACAGGACATTGTAGCCACCTTAGGCATAGGTGCACGAGGCGAGAGAAATGGCAAAAGATCGAGACACTTTTCGGGGACCGTGATGAGAGCAATGTTCCTTTCTCCTCGCGACAAGCCGAAAAGGTAATTTCTCCTCCGTCCTGCACCCTTCTGTTTAACTGATTCAGTGCCAAACAAAAAGTGGGTCTGGTCGAAACATGGTACACAATCACATGAACAAGCATTATAATGCAAATATCCTTTCAATGGGCATTGATATTGCGGAATATACCACAAAACAAAAGAGATAACACGATGACTCTAGTATAGTGATGTATCTTCTAATCTCAACTCATCGCATCTCATCTAGTTCCTCTTGTACCTGCGGTGTAGAGGTGAAGTAAAAACAGCGGGGGAGTGCCCGATTATGGGCTTCATATATCGACATTCCCAAGGATTCTGCTATTTCCTCCGTCCATCGTTTACGTGGTCTGCCTCTTCCTCTGTTTCTATCTGGGTCGTGAGTGCAGAGAATGGGCTGCGGGCTGCACTGAGTTTGAGGTGCTGATCCAGAGTAACACACATAAAGATGGACGCATTGAGGACGCATACAACAGAGTACCATTGGATTTTTTAATGCTTCAGCTTCTTGAACTAAAAGTAAGTCCATTCCTCCTTAGTTGGATCGCTGCAGCCCTCTTCCAACGGAAAGTAGTTTTTAGATGTGGCAGTTGGACTTCGGAACCAACAACAATATATCCTGGCCTACCACAGGGATCACCATTATCTCCGGTACTGTTCAACGCCTACACAGTGAGAATCACCAGTGAGCAGATCACTGGACCTGGCAGGACATTGTCATATGCCGATGATGTTTCAGTGTATCGTCAGGGTTAGGATAGAGAGCAGGTTGCTGTGGAACTACAAACCGAACTCAATCGCATAAGTACTTGGTGTGATGAAGCTGGGGCAATGGTCAACCCAACAAAGGCAACAGTGACATGGTCCTCGTTGAATAATCATATTGTCAACACTCCAACAGCAACTGTAAAGCTGTATTCAGAGACGGTGGAAAGAACGCAGGCAATGAATTACCTGGGGATACGGTTTGATCAAAGCCTTGCTTATAATGAGCACATAGACCAGGTGATAACAAAGACCAAGCGGGGTTTGGCTGCGATGCGGGTGATAGCGGCAGCAAACTGTGAGCAGCGCCATCTATGTCTTCTGTACGAGCGGCTGGTCATGTCTGTTTTGGAGTATGCAATGGCAATCCTGACTCTCAGCCGTAAGCAGATAGAAAGGTTGGAAAGGATACAGAATGAAGCTATGCGCATTATTCTTGGATGTACAAGAGATACAGCATGCAGGGCGATGCGCTACCTTCTTGATTTTCCAACCATTGAAGAGAGAATACAAGTTTGCAGGGCACGCGCCTACCTCAGAGTTAACGCAAACACACAACATCCACTGCATAGTGAAATTATGAAGGTGAAGGGCAGCAGGTTAACAAGAGGACGGTCGTGGATGGGTCAAGCCGAAGATATTCTTCAACAGGTGTGTTCACTTGAGGACTTAGAACCTGGCGAGGAGTAGGTGCAAATGCCAACAGATTTCTGCACATCCTTTTCAGGTTGCATCCAACTAGATAGAAAATGCAGACAAAAAAATCCTGCTGCTGTGGAGGTTGAAGTACAAGCGTTGATTTTCGAGAATTCGCTAGACGGTGATGCGGTCATCTACACAGATGGGTCGGTCGTCCGACATGTGAGAAGCTCATGGGCCTTTACAGCTCGGACCGGAGGGAGAATTGTGAAGGAGGACTCTGGTGCTTTCACTGAAACCACAAGTAGCCTGACCATGGAAGTCATGGCAGTAAGTAAAGCAATAACATGGCTCGAGACAGACATTCACTAGGGCATGTTTCCTTAGCGACTCAATGAACATGATCAAGAGGATAGAGGAGGGGTCGATCCGAAGAGAATGGTTGCTGCCTCTGGAGCGGTCTCAGCTGGCAAAGATTAGTTTCATCTTCGTGCCATGGCATGCGGGAGTACAGGGAAATGAGCGGGCTGACAAGCTCGCAGGTGAGGCTACTGTGGAAGGCGGACACGCCATGGACCAGGCTGACATTCTGAATGCTCTACGAGAAGTAAGACTTTTGCGTGAACCAAGTTATGACTGTGAATCTACAACCATGGCCAGACTGCAAGAACAGCAAACTAAAAGAGGGGTGGCCAAACAAGAACACTACGCAGGAAGCCAAAGAAGATTGATAAACCAACACAGAACTGGCGTCATTAGCCGCTACACGCTACACGAATGGTTCGATGTGCAATGAGGATGATCTGTCGACTAACTAACTAACACATCAAGGTGACATGGTCACCGATGGTGACCCATGGGTCATTGGTGAGAAACAGACGTAGTGGTTGCTTTATTGTAAAGGCTAATGGACGAGTCTTAAAAAGGAGATTCTGTTATATGAGACTACGACCTCCAGCATGAAAGTGGAGATGGGAGCAGTAACAGTGGCATTCTGTTCATTAGAGGAGACCACTGCAACACACATTGTATTCATTACGGATTCAAAGAGTATGCTTAGTAAGGTGGAGAAAGGAATGTTTCGTGTAGAATGGCTATCATCGCTTCAGAGGTCACAGATTGTGAGAATTGTATGGTTAATTTGCCCTGGCCATGCGGGGCTGCGGGGGAATGAACAGGCTAATAGGCTTGCAGGGAATGCACCTCTTAGTGATAGATTGCCTATGGACAAGGGGGAGGTGGTCATGCGTTTGTGGGACCAGGTGGAGAAATCGGGGAACAGACTGAGAACCCGTATATAGAAAGAATGAGATTGCGGGGGATCGGTAGGGCTTCTGGAAGAATCCTAAAACTGAGAAGGAAGACCAGGAGAACTTTAAATCAGATTGCGGCGGGAAAGATTAGTAGTATGCCTCTTCGCTGGCTGTTGAACGAAGGGACAGAGCATATATGGGGATGTCCTGAGTGCAGTGATGTCGGTTCTTAACTCAACTCAACTCAACAACTCAACTCAAATGTCTCCCCCGATGTGTCTCCACCTTGCCGTGGTGGGGGAGCTTGCGTGTCCCTTTGACCCCATCTGCTTGCCGATGGATGAAAACTACATATCGGACAGCTTATGGGATAGGGGCCAGACTAAGAGAGACACAACCTGCTGCTCTGCAGGTAGACTGAGAATAACAGTCAAAAGATTAAATCAGGTACACGAAGGCAGAAGACCTTGGTCTGGACAATACTCTAAGGCTCTCTGTCGAGGGCTGTGGGTGAACGCCTCTAAGCCACAAACCCGCGGATCTGAGAGCCGGGCCGATACACACCAACCGATAAATAGAGGTAGATACTGAGCACGCTACATGCCCAGTTCTGATACTGTGTGGTTGAAGGCTCTCAGCTGGGGGATACGACGGATTCCCGGATGAGAGGGCCTGGCCGTTTCTCGCTCACTGCTACACGGAGGTAAGGTGCTGAGCCGGCAGCACATGTAGCCTACCCCGTGAGCGAGAATAAAAATGCAGAAAGTGTCCCAGTCGAATGAAATGGCTACGAAAACTGTCTGTAACACATAGAGTGTAGACAACAGTGAAAAAACAAAACAAAACGTCTCAATAACACGAAATGGAACGCACGGCGAGCGAACCTACTGCGTGGTCCGAAGACAAAAGCAAAAGCTTACCGAGTGGGTGTCGCCGGCAGTCTGACCCCTCCTGGTGTGTGCTTGAGCGATCAGTGGCAACCTAGATGCCCAACACATGGAAGTGAGGAACTAAAGCAGCCATGAGCAGGACGTGGCAACTCCTCGGGTGAGCCCAGTCTCAGAGCAATATGTGCCGGCTCTGCAATTATGGAAACCTCCTTGGATAGCGAGAGAATGCCCATGGTCTGCCCCTGCCTTCCCTTGAGGGCAGACAACGATGTCGTTGATCGTTCTATCTTGACCAGCTGAGATGTGGGCGACATCACAACAATAATTCTAACGCGTCTTGAAACCAGAGGAAGGCTCGGAAGTGTCGTCCTACGGGTGGCAAACTAAAAATTGACACTACGCAATTACGTCCGAGTGAAATGTCTCGTCCGAATGTCTATCATGCTAGGAACAGCTCTGACTACCTAGTTTCCGAATGCCGCTCTTGTTCGGAACAGCTCTGACTAGGTAGTTTTCCGAATTTCTGTCGTGCCTTGAACAGCTCTGACGGGCGCAACGACAAGCACATGTCCGAAAACTCGCTGAGTGGATACCGTCTGCAAACCTGTCTGGTTTGTGCGGGAATGGTCCGGGGCAAACGAAATAACCAATATATTGAAGTGAGGATTTAAAGCAGCCATGAGCAGGACGTGACGATTCCCTCGGTGAGCCCATTACCAGGGTGCTTTGTGTCGGCCCTGCAACTATGGAAGCAACCGTGGATGGCGGAAAATGCTATGGACTGTCCATGCCTTCCTTTGAGGGATGACGGTTGTCTTCGACCGTTCCAACATGGCCAGCTGGGTTGTAGATGGCACCACATAAGTGAGTCTCCCAGGAATGCTACCTGGCCAAAAAAGCACGCTGTTGTCGGATGTGTTGGCCTACGGGTTTCGGCCCAAGGGCGCATAACAGACACACCGCAATCACATCTGAAAAAACACTCCGGATGATCGCAAAGAAGAAGAACCCACAACCTTCGGAGCCCAAGTAAAATGGCTTGGATACTTCGCAACGGAGACTCAACTTTTCACCGTCCAATGCATTATCTCTTGCTTTGTCTCCAGCAGCTATACGACACCCTCATTGAGCCTGTAGCACACAATGTTCCCTACCGGACGAGGCAGTTCCTGAACTCTCTTGCACATCCCGTAGAAGGAACCGGACATGGATCTGTGATGTGCTATAGCCATCACATTTTGTAGGCCTGAGTTCATGCATCATTTGGTGGTCAGTCTTTCCATCACTTAGCGGACGATGAACGTTGGCGTCGAACCCTCCCCCGACCAAACTCATGACATTATCAGCACAATCTCCTCACGATTCCGCTAACGCGCCCGCTGAACTCTCCATGGCTGCCATAGGATTTTTAACGAGTAAAGCTTACACACGGGACTTCCTGTTTTTCATCCTTATCGAAGAAGACTAAGTATCCAATATCACTACCCAAGAACCAATAGGTCATGTGCTATCTCTAGAAACTAGCGGTTTTTGTAAAAATTCTCCTTCTTACCCTGGGATTCGAACCAGGTAGCTTTTGAGTCTGAGGTAAACACCGGGCTCTCTCACCATGTTCCCGCCCGTAAGCAGAAACAAGTACAGAACCCTATTACACGTCTTGACAAGCAATGGATATATGGTGCTATCCCCCATATTCGTGTAGACCAATTGGCACTCCATAAGCGATGAGATCAAAAGCCCACCGGTCGCCCTTACTTTCCAAGACACTTCTTGGTACACATTTTAAGCTGGGTCGACATGAGAGCCCACGTCAGTTTTAATAATCTGCCTCTTTGCGAATTCGAACTCACGGCAACCATCAAGGCCCGCGTCTAGCTACTCCGCTACCGCGGTACTCTCCCCTGTGTAAATTATCAAATAAAGCGTACATCTTAATGTTTAGTTTACACTTAGTTTACACAGCGTACATCTTTCGAGAGGAATGATCCACTGCCAGCTTTTCAAAGTCAGCGAGGTGAATGGATACTGCAGACAAGAAGGATTAGGACCGCGGAGATAACGGGGAAAATTATATCCAGTATCAACCTCCAGCGGTGATATACAGCTAGATACCAATAAGCTACTCCCTCGCGTTGTGGGTCTCATATCGTTTTGGTAGGAATGATTATCAGTGCATTCCGGACATGTCCATAGGTAGGGCTGCTAACAGTCCTCTTTTTCCGGTCCGCTTGTTTTTTTTTTTTTTTTTTTTTTTTTTTTTTTTTTCAGGCCACGGGTGGTAGGGAAGGAATGTGTAAAATATTTTGAAAAAAAAAAATGTATAAAAGAATGCAGATAAATGCAAATAAGATACACTTCGTTCATTCAGTGCAGAACTTCGCTCCCATAACAACCATCCGGAAAACTTCTCAGTCATAAGCAAGATGTCACGCGTCAAATACACCCATCTGGAGATCATCTGCCACATCCTGCACCCATCTTCTCTTTGGCCTTCCTCTTCCTCTCTTCCCGGGCACATACCTCTCCATAATTGTTCTCTCTAAACTTTCACGAAGTTTCAAGTGACCAAAAGCAGACCCGCTTGGCCGAATGGATAAGAACGCGTGTTTCTCCCCCGATGTGTCTCCACCTTGCCGTGGTGGGGGAGCTTGCGTGTCCCATCGACCCCATGTGCTTGCCGATGGGTGAAAACTACATATCGGACGGCTCGTGGGATAGGGACCAGACTAAGAGAGACACAACCTGCTGCTCTGCAGGTAAGACTGAGGATAGCAGTCAAAAACAGGCAAACGATCCCTAAATCTCAGTCCGGGCATAACCTCTAAGGCTCCCATCCGAGGTGTATGGCTGAACGTCTCTAAGCCATAAACTCTCGGAAGTGAGAGCCTGGCCGACACAAACCTACATCAGAATTGTGATGATGTGCTGAGAACGCTACATGCTCTGCGCAGATTCGTTAGATGGCTCTTAGCTGGGGGATATGAGGTATCCCCGGATGAAAGGGCCTGACCGTTACTCGCCCACAGACGCACGGAGGTAAGGTGCTGAGCCGGCAGCACATGTAGCCTACCTCGTGAGTGAGTACAAAAGGTGGAAAAACACCTCGGTCGCACGTCTCGCAGACGTCCGATAGTCTGTAACCACACTCATGGAGTGAGTGTAGTCAAAGGTGGAAAATTGTCTCGTTGACACGAAATGGAACGCCTGTCTTGCGAATCCATTACGTGGCAGCCAGAAGCGAAAGCTTGCTGTGTGGAAGCCGAAACAAGAGTCTCGAAACCCAAGGAAGGCTAACCTCATTAAAGCCGGAAGTGTCGTCCTACGGGTGGCAAACTAAAAATTGACACTACGCATTTACGTCCGAGTGAAATGTCTCGTCCGAATGTCTCTCGTGCTAGGAACAGCTCTGACTACCTAGTTTCCGTATGCCGCTCTTGTTCGGAACAGCTCTGACTAGGTAGTTTTCCGAATGTCTGTCGTGCCTGGAACAGCTCTGACGGGCGCAACGACAAGCACATGTCCGAAAACTCGCTGAGTGGATGCCGTCTGCAAACCTGTCTGGTTTGTGCGGGAATGGCCCGGGGCAAACGAAATGACCAATATATTGAAGTGAGGATTTAAAGCAGCTATGAGCAGGACGTGACGATTCCCTCGGCTAGCCCAGAACCAGGGCGTTATGTGTCGGCCCTGCAACTATGGAAGCAACCTTGGATGGCGGAAAATGCTATGGACTGTCCCTGCCTTCCTTTGAGGGATGACCGTTGTCTTCGACCGTGCTAACTTGACCAGCATGTGACAAAAGTGAGAGTCTCCCAGGAATGCTACCTGGTCAAAAAAGCACGCTAAAGTCGATGTGTTGGCCTACGGGTTTCGGCCCAAGGGCGCATAACAGACACACCGCAATCACATCTGAAAAAACAATCCGGATGAACGAAAAGACGAGAAGAAGAAGAGAACGCGTGTTTTTAAACATCCGGTGTGCTGATGCCGAGGTTAGTTATTCAACCCCTACACCGGACAGCTGGACTAAAATGTTGACCTGTCGTCCTTGACTTGGGGACGATAATTACAAGTACCTCTGAAGTCGAAGTGGGTTCGCTTGATGGCGAGGGACACTGTTAACAGGGAAAGCTAACCCGCACGCAAAACTCAGTCCATCACGAATATAAATAGCTATTTTTGGACTACGCTTGAGTTCAAAGCGAGCGAGAGCAAAGAAAAAAAAAAAGAGACCAAAATATTTGTTTTCTTTGTTTTATCATTCATATCAGTTTAAAAATCGGATATATTCTAAACATATCTCGGAAGCTCAAATACTTTGACCATATTAACCAACACAGTGGCTTGGTGACAAGAGTGATGGACGTGTGGTTCCTGGAATTCCTTGCACAAGAGGCGTGGGTTGACCAGCACGAAGCTGGACACGAGACACTGCGGAGTCTGTGGGTGCATAAGGTCATTACTGCGTGCCATGAGTCTGGTTAAGTAAAGTCTGGTTGAGTAGATTACTGTAGAACAACGGTAGGATGAATTGTCATGGGGTGTCAGAGGAAAGAAATACACCGGGAAGCGGTTATTCGTAAGGGCCAATAGAAGTGCGAGGATTAGGCCACGTGATCGGAAAGGTCGAGAAAGGGGGGTCGAGAAGGCAGTCTGCCATGTTCACATCACAGAAATCGAGAGACCAGCGTTATACTATTAAGAGGTGGACAGAGACCCAACTATGAATGTAAAATCAATGCCTGCACTGCAGGAGACAGAGTGACATAGTTACTGTGATCATGTGTGTTCGTCCGTCATGAATGACGAGGACCATTCATTCACTGCATCTTTTGATGAGGAACGAATGACTTGCGCTTTAGATTTTATTATAGCGAGGTAGTGGTCTCGCAACTCCTTCGTCCCCGCTCTCTCGTCTGTGTCCATCTGGTTCCAGTGGCGAGCATGGCAAGACGACAGGAAGACGGACACAGATGCAGTGGACGTTAGGCTGCCACGGCCAGTTATCCCTGTATGTATCGACTCACTAGCCTGGAGTCTCGTGCAAACGGCCCTTCCGTCATTCCTTTTATTTTCAGTTTTAAGACAAGCGTAGCGACAAACAATGAGCGTATGGTTACTGATAGGATCAACCAAATTTCCTTCGCCGAAGACGGACTGACCGCCAGAACAGACCACACACATATGAGGCGAGAAGCTGCCCACAGAAGATATTGCTCGCCTGAGTTGCGAACAGATCTCCCGATTTACGGTTGAGCCTCACCAGCGCACAAATGCATATGGCGACTGACAGGACAGACGTTCACACACACGCAAGCCAAGAGTAGCATCGCTAAAGCGCGCCCTCCCGGTACAAGGTGATACATGCAAAACCACTACGCCTACCGACGAGCTTTCAAGCTACGCCGACAGGACTGACCGAAAAAAAAGCTATACCAGCTTACTGACTGCAGGCCCACTACTCATCGAGAGAGAGAGAGAGAGAGAGAGAGAGAGAGAGAGAGAGAGAGAGAGAGAGAGAGAGAGAGAGAGAGAGAGAGAGAGAGAGTGGGCGCTTATCGAGACTTTGTCGAACGGTCGTACAAATTTAATTTTGTTCTTTTGCCCGCTCAAACCACGACCCTGGCTGCACGATGCGGTTACATTCTCGAAACGCCTGCCTCACTAACTTGCATTGGCTGGGAAGATCCCACTTTGGTGCACCTCACATAGCCATCCGAGACAACGAACGCTAGACGCGGAACTGATCTAGCGAACCAGACCAGCCCTCATTGATCATGTGTACCGCAAGCAGGATGGTCAGGTAAATACGCCAAGTCGTTTACCACGCTACTGCACAGATAGTGAGGCTAGCCGTGTCGCTGAGTAGCTGAGGGCGGAAAATGACCCAGTACGGCGAGGTGTAAGTAAGAACATTGTTAGCTATAGAGTGATATAAACTTATTAATGAATAAACAACGTGACTAATTCAGTATGCTGTGGAACGCTGCAGTTCTGTGTGTTACTGGACGTGTTCATGCTTAAGTTGTCAGTGTGCCTACAACATAACCCCTACAAGCACATTGGCAATTATGGTGGACATCGCGGAGACGAAACCGGGAAAAGGTGGACGAGACAACAGTGAGCGATTCTCACGGGAAAAGTAATCAGCTTGGAAAGTTTTAGTCATAAATCGGGATTAACAACAAATAATAGAACACGGCTAGTGGAAAGCCGGTAACAGTGTCAAAGGACAAATATACCAGTGTATTAATTGTGAACGATAATATGCTTTGTGATAGCAAAGATCTGTGTGGAATAAGGAAGGGGTGCAACAATGAGCGATGCTCGACAAGATCGTAGAAAGAGTTATGAGTAAAGGTCAGAGTAGAAACTTACGAGTTATGAACCATGGCTAGTGTTAGAGCATTGGACGGTTGAACGTAGCAACGCTATTTGCAAGAGATTAACTCGCAGTGAGCGATATTCAACAGCTCAGGAAAGTGATCGCTAGTATCAAAGAACATTGAAAGGTGAAGTGTGCCAAAGTCTTGCTTAGGGCAAGAAATATGGCTCGTATCTTGACAAGTGTGATACTAACAATGCTTATCAAATAACACGAGGCTAACAGCCGATAATATAATTCGCGATATTTATTCGCTCACTGCACACATCAGAAACAATACAAGCTTCGCGCAATCACAATTCACATAATCCAATACATTATAAATGCAAGCAATCAATACATCAATATAATATTACATCAATGCACTCCACTTACAAGTCACACAGACAGGCGTTCCATCTCCAACGTTCATACAGGCTAGCTCTCAAGACATGCATCAAACTCTCCAGCCGCTTTCACACGTCAGTCCCTAACGGCCACCAAGCCTAGTCTCTCTGGACTTTCAGCACACAACACAGTTGTGCTCGCGTCAGCCCGCGTGACCCCTCAATGTTCACGCTGCGTTCCAGCTGACCGCCGACTGCTTAGTATCGCTCAGCGTTGATTGCCTGGCGTTGTTGAAGACGCCGCGTTATAGCTGTAGTGCTTATAATAGATTAGCGTTGCATTGTCGGGCGTTGGTGCAGACAACGCGTTATCACTCTGGGTGAGACTCTGACATTCTCTCCCCCCCCCCTCATTTTCATGAAAGGTTTTCCTTTCATGTACTCTATATAGCTGTTCTTTATCTTGTCAGAATCGAACTTTGCACTTCATCTGACGTAACTTTTTAGTTTGTCTTAATATGTACAGGTGATTAATAAACAATATGCATACAAATCCCATGCCTACCCATCAAGCATACTGGTCACGTACAATCAATTCCATGGTTTTTACCTCGCTGAGACACAGCCAGTCCGGTAGTTACGGCTAACTTGCCCTTACCTCTCCACCAAAAAGAAAAATTACAAATAATCAGGTGAGTCTGTGAGTATCTACCTATACGATAACTCCGACATTGGACATCTACCCTTATCTCATAGAATATCCAATGAAGGTCTTCAGTTTTGGTAAGTTTTCCCATATACACATGACGTCACATTGACGTGATACCTATTAGGCAAACATGGTAGTTTCAATACATATTTACACATCACCAACAATATTTAGTTATGTCCCTTGGTTATGGAACAAAAGTTAGGGACAGTAATTTTATCATGCTTTCAACACAATAAATTACAAGTAACATTTTCTTTCTTAGTGTCATAATTTGATCCTTATTGACAAAAGTGCACAAAAGGTCACTTTTGTGAAAAAGTACTCAAGCTATGATGCTGAGATTACATTTAACAAAACTCGACATATACAATTTCGTATATGGAAATGTTTCATACCCAAATTTTCATACAATTGTCATAAATTTATAAACATTTTAGTATCGTCTAACTTTCAAATTAATATGGACATATAACGGAAGTGTAGAGCTGTGTTGTTGCACACATGTGTTATGTTGACATTCACATCAAGGTCTCTCGTTTTAGATGGACTTTAAATATACGGAGCACCCAGTTCTTGTCATCAGCTGTTGGATCGCTTCTTCCGTCTTATTCTCGGATTAGGTTGTCCAGGTCATCATTCGTACTTGATAAAACGTCGTGGACCATCTTTGTAGCTGTACTCAGGATTACTTGGTGCCGTTCAAGCTCAGTAAGTCTTTGGGTCCTGTAGTACTGTCCTGTGACACTTGTGGTGTTTATTTCTTATAATACTACATATTTACAATAATAATGGCATTCTTTCACATTTCTCACAATTATACGACCCATTCATTCACATCATCATAATAATATGTACACAATATATTTACAATGGGAGATTAAATCTTCCCTATCACACTGTTCCTCACAGCGTACCTGACATAAAGTCACAATTGGCTGTGATGTTGAGCACTATTTACGTTGCAGTTTATACACCATCTGCAATGTGCTCGGGTGTTACCTGGCTATTGGGTGAGTCGTATGGACATCTCGATAGAAGATCGGCCAGAGAGTTATGTGAGCCTCGTATGTGTCTAATTTCGAAGCTATAGTCCTGTAGAAGAAGGGACCATCTGGCCACTCTGTGGTTACTTTGGGTACCACTGGTGATGAATGTCAAAGGGCTATTGTCTGTTTCAATAATGAAGTGTTTACCTAAAAGAAATCTCGAAAGTTTACGTACCGAAAACACAAGAGCGAGGGCTTCAAGTTCCGGCGTGCTGTAATTTCGTTCACTGGTGTTCAATTTCCGGGAAACGTAGTATACCGGGTACAATATTTGGTCGTGCTCTTGAAGCAGTACCCCTCCAATGGCTACGGAGCATCTTAGCCTGAAAATAGTGCTAAGATCAGGTAATTTTAGAATAGGTTCACTGGAAAAATAAGATAATATTTTCGCAAATGCAAGCCTTAAACATTCGCTATTTACAATCACATTTGGATGTTTGTTTGTTAGTAAATCAGTGAAACATTTGGTCAATTCAGCAAAATGAGGAATAAATTGTCTATAGTAATTCAAAAGACCTAAGACACTTCGCAACTCTTTTTTGGTTGTCGGAAGCGACAATTTCAAAATTCTAGACATGATGTTATCGTCAGTTGATATGAAGCCATTTGAGATCTTATAGCCCAAAAATGTAATTTCTTGAAAGGCTATATCAACTTTGGATGGTTTTATTGTCAGTCCATGTTGTATAATCCTGTCGAATGTCTGCTGTAGTGCTGTTATGTGTTCTGTCATGTTCCTTGTATGTATGCAAATGTCGTCCATGTACCAAATGATGTTGGAAATGCCTGTCAAAAGTCGTCTTGTCATTCTGACAAAGGTTGCTTGAGCGTTAACTAGCCCGAATGGCAACTTGCACCATTCGTATAGTCCCCAGGGTGTGGCAAATGCTGTCAGGTATATACTGTCAGCATGTACAGGTATTTGCCAGTAACATTTTGTCATGTCCAGTTTAATAAAGTATCGTGAGTCAGTCAGTTCAGTTAGTATGTCTTCACAGTTGCTCATTGGTTCAAAATCCAACTGTGTAATGCTGTTGAGTTTCCTATAGTCAACACAGAGTCTTATTGTGTTGTCCTTTTTCTTCACAATGACAATGGGTGAACAAAAATGTGATTGTGAACGTCGGATGATATGGTTTGCTTCTAAGTCAATAATTTCTTGGTGTAATTTGTCTTTGTAGTGTATAGGAATGGAATATGGTCTGCATTTTATTGGGATGTCAGACGTCAAAATAATATGATGATGCACTAAGTCTGTCTGTCCTGGGTTGTTAGAAAAAATTGTACTGTAGTCTTGTAATACTTGTCTGCAACTGTCAGTCTGTGTCTGCGTCAGTTTGGGATTTACCTTTATGTCCTGTAGGTTGGTTGTCGTGTCTAGTACTGGTGTTGGTATCTCGTCAGTATCGTTGTCGTCTGTCTGGTCCACTATTGTTGTGCTTGCTGTCGTCTCTACTTGTTCGTCGTAGTCTTGTAATACTTGTTACTGTAGTCTTGTAATACTTGTCTGCAACTGTCAGTCTGTGTCTGCGTCAGTTTGGGATTTACCTTTATGTCCTGTAGGTTGGTTGTCGTGTCTAGTACTGGTGTTGGTATCTCGTCAATATCGTTGTCGTCTGTCTGGTCCACTATTGTTGTGCTTGCTGTCGTCTCTACTTGTTCGTCGTCCCTGTGGTAATATGGTTTAAGCATGTTAATATGAAAAATCTTGTGTTTGTCCCTAACTGCAATTTCGTAATCTACTGTCGAAATTTGTCGTAACACTTTAAACGGTCCTTGCCATGAGTCTGTGAGAAGATGTCTGTCACTTGGCAATAAGAGAAGAACGTCCTGTCCTGGTGTCAGAGTAATGGTTCTATTTCCTCTGTTAGCGTATTGTCGGTAGATAGCACCAGATTTTTGTAGTGCTTCTTTTGCTAACACACATGATTTCATGATTCTTTCGCGCAATGATATTACATGTTCATATGATGAAATGGGTGTAAATATGGTTTTACTTTCAGTCAGTATAGACTGGTACAATGATAATGGGCCGCGTGGTTTGGCACCATACACTATTTCAAATGGTGAGAATCCAGTGCTGGAATGTGGCACTTCCCTATATGCAAATAAAATAGCAGGTAGATATGTGTCCCAGTCTTCGGGATGTTCTTGGGTTACTTTTGAGAGCATATGTTTAAGATCGCCGTTGATCTTTTCTATGATACCTGTGGAGTGTGGGTGGTACGGGCTGTTAAAGCATTGCTTCACCCTCAACATCTTAGTAAATGCTTGTGTAGCTGCGGCAATAAACTGGCTACCCCGATCTGAAAGGATGGTATCAGGGAATCCTACCCTTGCAAAAATATGGAAGAATACTTCCATGATGTCTTTGGAAGTTATATTCTTCATCGGAATGGCTTCTGGCCACCGACTACATAAATCAATTATTGTAACAATATATTTGTTTCCTCTTGATGTTATGTGGTTAAGAGGACCAACTATATCGACCGAGATCTTTTCAAACGGTCTACTTGCCAAATCAGTGATTTGCAGTTCTGCGTGCGGGTGTTTCCCCTTTTTAACAAGCTTTTGGCAGATGTCACACGATCTGCAATACAATTTGGTATCACTGCAAAATTTAGGCCAATAGAATTGAGTAAGTAACCTTGCTCGTGTTTTAGCAGACGCCATATGCCCTGCAAAGGGTATGTCATGCGCTAGCTGTAATGCTTGGTTGCGGTTTTCTGAAGGTAGCACTGTTTGTTCTGTAGTGCTAGAACCTTTGGTATAGTACCGTGTCAGAATTCCGTTTTTCAGAGCAAAATACCATTTAGCGTTCTTTGCTACTCTTGGCTTTTGGCCTATTAATTTAAAATACTTTTGCAACGATCGATCAGCTTTTTGAGATGTTATAAATTTCTCCCTGGTTGTTTCCGGAGATGTTACAACTGGGCTTATTAGCTGTAAAGCTTCTGTCTGATCGATTCGATCTTGCATTTGAGCAGTAGATCTGGTTACTGCATTTGTACTATCAAGGTTATCATGTACATTACAACTTGGTGTTACATTTACACAACTACATTCCTGTGATGACATTGCCGAATTGGCATACATACATTCATTTACAGGTGGTAATACATCATGAATGGTGATTTGTGATGGTGGTGGAATGTTATTATCAATGTTACAAGTGACAGTGGATATAATACCGTCATGTGGCATATCATTCACCTCTGGAAGGTTACCAATGATGACATCGCAAAAAGGATTGGTCAATGCTGCGCATTTGACCTTTCCGGTGAGGAATGATGTACTTATGTATGCCCATGCAAGCGGGTATCTCTCGATGTTACCCGGGAAAGTTCTGCATGTAACATATTTACCACTATATTGTGATGGTAAGATATAGTCTCTTTTAATGCCAATGAGGGTACTGCCGCTATCCCGTAAAACGGTGGCAGCTCTGCCGTTAATATACCCATGGTGGATATTTATTTTACCTTGGGAGTTGACTACTAAATTGGCTTCCTCATTTGTAACAGGAATGGAATGGCCACATGTCAAAATGCCATCTTCATGAAATTGATCACAGATAGTACATTTGTCGTGTTGAAACACATAAATAGAATGTGCTGCGTTTACATTTTGATCTTCTATACTTTCATCTTCTGATGAAGAACTATCAATCATGGCTGCATTCGCCTTTCTGGACATAGCTTTGGCTTTACAATCTTTCCGCCAGTGGCCGAAGGCCTTACAAAGGAAGCATTTGGTGTTTCGTCTGTATATCTTTCTTTCTTTGTCTTGCTTCGCTATGTAGTTTTGCAAGTACGACATGTAACCAGGATGTTGGTCACACATATCAGTTTCGTGGTTTGACAAAGGACAATATTTACATTTGTTAAGCTCTTCAGTAGATTGCCTATAGGGCTTTTGTTTGTTGTAGGGCACTGACTTAGATCTATCATATGTAGCGGCTGCCACAAAGTCTGTGCTAGTCAAACCAGTAATCTCCCCCAATGTGTCTCCACCTTGCCGTGGTGGGGGAGCTTGCGTGTCCCATCGACCCCATGTGCTTGCCGATGGGTGAAAAACTACATATCGGACAGCATATGGGATAGGGACCAGACTAAGAGAGACACAACCTGCTGCTCTGCAGGTGAGACTGAGGATAGCAGTCTAAAATTTAAATCAGGCGCACGAAGGCAGAAGTTCTTGGTCCGGACAAAACACTAAAGGCTCCCTGTCGAGGGCTGTGGCTGAACGCCTCTAAGCCACAAACCCTCGGACCTGAGAGCCGGCCGATAGCCACCTCTCGAAAAATAAAGGCGTGATACTGAGCAAGCTACATGCTTTACTGAGCAAGCTACATGCTCAGGTCTGATAGAAGTTCGAAGGCTCTCAGCTGGGGGATATGAGAGACTCCCGGATGAGAGGCCAGGCCGTTTCTCGTTCACCGCTGCACGAAGGTAAGGTGCTGATCCGGCAGCACAAGTAGCCTACCTCGTGAGCGAGTACAAAAAGTCAAAAAGTGCCCCAGTCGAAGAAAGTGGCTGCGAAAACTGTATCTAACTCATAGAGAGTGTAGACAAAAGTGGAAGAACGTCTCAATGACGCAAAATGGAACGCACGGCGAGCGAACCTATTGCGTGGTCCGAAGTCAAAAGCGTGGGTGTCGCTTGCAGTCTGACCGTCCCTGGTGTGTGCTTGAGCGATCAGTGGCAAACGAGTTGCCCAACACATGGAAGTGAGGAACTAAAGCAGCCATGAGCAGGACGTGGCAACTCCTCGGGTGAGACCAGTCACAGAGCAATATGTGCCGGCTCTGCAATTATGGAAGCCTCCTTGGATAGCGAGGGAATGCCCATGGTCTGCCCCTGCCTTCCCTTGAGGGCCGACCACGATGTCGTTCATCGTTCTATCTTGACCAGCTGAGATGTTAGTGACATCACAACAGTCCAACGTGCCTCGAAACCAGAGGATGGCTAACCTCATTAAAAAATGCCCGCTGAAGTCGGAAGTGTCGTCCTACGGGTGGCAAACTAAAAATTGACACTACGCAATTACGTCCGAGTGAAATGTCTCGTCCGAATGTCTCTCGTGCTAGGAACAGCTCTGACTACCTAGTTTCCGAATGCCGCTCTTGTTCGGAACAGCTCTGACTGGGTAGTTTTCCGAATGTCTGTTGAGCCTGGAAAAGCTCTGATGGGCGCAACGACAAGCACATGTCCGAAAACTCGCTGAGTGGATGCCGTCTGCAAACCTGTCTGGTTTGTGCGGGAATGACCCGTGGAAACGAAATGACCAATATATTGAAGTGAGGATTTAAAGCAGCCATGAGCAGGACGTGACGATCTCCCTCGGTGAGCCCAGATCCAGGGCGTTATGTGTCGGCCCTGCAACTATGGAAGCAACCTTGGATGGCGGAAAATGCTATGGACTGTCCCTGCCTTCTTTTGAGGGATGACCGTTGTCTTCGACCATTCCACCTTGGCCAGCATGGTTGCAGATGGCGCCACAAAAGTGAGAGTCTCCCAGGAATGCTACCTGGTCAAAAATGCACGCTAAAGTCGATGTGTTGGCCTACGGGTTTCGGCCCAAGGGCGCATAACAGACACACCGCAATCACATCTAAAAAAAACACTCCGGATGAACGAAAAGAAGAAGAAGAAACCAGTAATGAAACATTGCTTATTGGCTGAAAAATAACCTGAGCCACGACTTTCAATCTGTTGTAGACTTTCACACTGACATTCCAATAGAAATTTCGAAAATGGAGGTGGGAGAGATGTGATAATTTTATCTCTCAAAATAAGATCTGTCAATTTATCAAAATTACCATTCACTTTGGCTGCTGACAGCCACTTAGAAAAAACATTCTGTATTTCTGAGATGTAATCAGAGAACGTTTGTGTTGGTTTAGGAGACTATTTACCAAACTGTTCTCTGTAGCCTGCTTCATCTAGCAGAAAATGGGACATAATTTTTGTCTTAATATAATGATAATCTTTCTTCAGGTCATTTGGAATTGACTCTATCACTTTCAGAGGTTCTCCAGAAAGACTTCTCATGTATATTATACTCCATTCTGACTTTGGGATCTAGTAATGATCCATAATACATTCAAAATTTTGGGTGAAAGCTGCTTTGCAATCACCTGTGGTGTAACTTTTAATCAGCCCTTGGTATTTCTTATATGGCTGGTCTTTGTCAGCTTTTCTATCCTCCTTTTCTTTGGAAGTTTCTGCTTTCAGCTGTTCAATTTTTAGCTGCACATCAAGTTCCTCTCTTTTGCTCTGAGCTACAATTTCAGCTTTTCTTATTTCTGCATCTGTTTCTGCTTGCTTAAGTTTTAAAGCAGCGTCTGATTCTGCCTGCTTAAGCTTTAAAGAAGTATCTGATTCTGCCTGCTTAAGTTTTAAAGCAGTATCTGATTCTGCCTGCTTAAAAGCTCTCTCGGCTGCTCTTTCATCACGCTCATTAATCTTTTCCTGTTGTAGGAGGTATTCTGCAAACTTTTTCTCACTCCAGGTCCTTAACTCTTCCCCAAAAAGGTTCATCTTTAAACCCATGTCGATGCATTCGTTTAAACTAGACATGATGAACAAAATGTATGATGAAATAGATAGATACAAAATTAATAACGTTGTTAGTAATTTAAGTTCAAAAGTTTACAGTACTTAATATTACAGCTTGTGTTTAGGCCTGCTGAACGAAAATATAAGGAAGAGAAAATTTTTTTTTTATACTCAAGTACTCCTGAGGAAATGTGTCGGACAATGGCTGAACAGTACTGCCCGAAACAACAATGGTTTTTAATTCAGGTTGACCAAAAAATTTCGGAGTTTACAAGGGACAGGTGTAGATGACACCACCCAAACTGTTATTTTTGGAGCAAGAGAAATTAGAACATGTGCAAGTGTGTGGTGTATGTAATGTCACTTAAGTTTTTGTAGGTTTGTATGTCGTCAAGTATTGTTGTTAGTCGTATCACCACACTCAACAACTCTCTTTTCACACTTTCCAAACGTTCCGCTAACACTACTTCTATTCAATGACATTCAAGGACATGGCCGCCATTTTGTTTTTATCACTTCAATAACTCGGTTGAAATTTACTAAGTTCAAAAACACACTTATAGTTTCGATAAATTAACTCGAAAGATGGTATTTATCTATTAAATTACACGCTCGCATTTGTTCAAAACTCGCACTTTATACTCATAATTGATTCACAGAAAAAAAAAACTCGACAACAGTCGCCATGTTTACAATTATTTAGCACTCTATTTTTCGTATTTCACGGTTCAAATCTAATGAGGACGTAGACCCCACGTTCGCACTTGTCAAAGTCTTGCTTAGGGCAAGAAATATGGCTCGTATCTTGACAAGTGTGATACTAACTATGCTTATCAAATAACACGAGGCTAACAGCCGATAATATAATTCGCGCTATTTATTCGCACACTGCACACATCAGAAACAATACAAGCGTCGCGCAATCACAATTCACATAATCCAATACATTATAAATGCAAGCAATCAATACATCAATATAATAATACATCAATGCACTCCACTTACAAGTCACACAGACAGGCGTTCCATCTCCAACGTTCATACAGGCTAGCTCTCAAGACATGCACCAAACTCTCCAGCCGCTTTCACACGTCAGTCCCTAACGGCCACCAAGCCTAGTCTCTCTGGACTTTCAGCACACAACACAGTTGTGCTCGCGTCAGCCCGCGTGACCCCTCAATGTTCACGCTGCGTTCCAGCTGACCGCCGACTGCTTAGTATCGCTCAGCGTTGATTGCCTGGCGTTGTTGAAGACGCCGCGTTATAGCTGTAGTGCTTATAATAGATTAGCGTTGCATTGTCGGGCGTTGGTGCAGACAATGCGTTATCACTCTGGGTGAGACTCTGACAAAGTGTGAAATGTGATTTAAACCAAAGAACATGAGTAGTCAAATAAGAAGCAGGGATTAATATCAAATAACGTGGAAAATGGATGTTGAAAAGCAAAAGTAAGAATGTGTTCCTACTTGATTCAGGTGATGTTTTCAAAGTGAGTTATCATCATAAAAGTCAACATGATACATCAATATGACAGTCAGCTGCCGATTCTGAAAAAAAAAAACTATAGAAGAAGAGAGCTAAAGTTAAGCCGTTAGACAGTCAAGACAATGTGCACCAGCACGAAATAATAGTACAGATGAACAGTAACTAAAAAAGATGAGTAGCAGCAATACAAACAACGGAACCCACGTCGCTACTCAACGTTACTATTTCGAATTAACTGGGCGTTGTGTATAAGTGACCACACCTTAAATATCAGGAGATTCCAAATAATATAAAAACAGAAACACAAGAATAACAGTGTAGATCCGTCTTCGGGGGCTGCATGCAATATAGTGCCCTTATAAACGAATCAACGTGTCAAAACTAGTATCTGTTCCAGAAATGTGTTCCAGGACAGTGAGTAGTACCCTATGAGATATCTACACCACTGGTGAGGAGCTGCACCTGACAACCAAGTTTATCCATGTCAACTTGGGAGTGGAACGGAGACGACCACGCTGAGTGATATCAAGTCCGGAAGCAAGCGGAAGTTGAGCTGAGCATCGGGACGAGCCACTTGAAACATCATCGCTGGATATATACAGGGCAAGTTAATTCTAACTCATTTTGTATGTATACTGCTCGATTACAGAGAGATATCAGACATCTTTGATAGATATTGTTCAATCAGCCTGATGAATTAGATTATTCTTCCACAGAGGTTATGTTAGTTAATTAACCTTTGATAGTTACAGTCGATTGTTCAATAGAGTTACAGGTTACTAAAACCAGATCAGCGGTAACACCGACTGCGTGTACAGATAGTAATAGATATACCACTCAAAAGATACATCATATAACCATGCCTACATGGTCAGACTTCATAGCTTTAGGTGTGAGATGTGGGTTGACAGTGAAAGAGCTTATTACAGAACTTCAGAAACGTAATGATAACCAAGGTAAAGACCAGCAGAGTAGACCCAAGAGTAGAGATCACCGAACTACTCAATATATACCAGCTCTATAGAGACCAGCTAAGGTAGCTCGATCAGGGCCAGTAAGTGAATGTACATATTGTGGTCGCCAACATGGGTCTCTTAAAATAGGCGATAGAAACCAAAAGTGCGACTCGTACATCAGAAACCGTCCTTCCAATAGAGTTGATAGGTACGCAGACTACATAAACAGTCGAAAATGTTGGGTCTGTAACAGCTTAGGCCACGTAGCCAGAGAGTGTAGACTGAGACAAATGACTAAAGAAGAACATGACAAAAAGACAAACGTAGCTCACCGATGTGTCTCCACCTTGCCGTGGTGGGGGAGCTTGCGTGTCCCATTGACCCCATCTGCTTGCCGATGGATGAAAACTACATATCGGACAGCTTATGGGTTAGGGGAAAGACTAAGAGAGACACAACCTGCTGCTCCGCAGTTAGGCTGAGGATAGCAGTCAATAGACTAAATCAGGTACACGAAGGCAGAAGACCTTGGTACGGATAAAACTCTAAGGCTCCCTGTCGAGGGCTGTAGCTGAACACCTCTAAGCCACAAACCCTCGGATCTGAGAGCCGGGCAGTTAACCACCTACCGAAAAACAGAGGCGAGATACTGAGCAAGGTACATGCTCAGGTATGATACATATTCGAAGGCTCTCAGCTGGGGGATATAAGGGATTCCCGGATGAGAGGGCCAGGCCGTTTCTCGTTCACTGCTGCACGAAGGTAAGGTGCTGAGCCGGCAGCAAATGTAGCCTACCTCGTGAGCGAGTACAAAAAGTCAGAAAGGTGCCCCAGTCGAAATAAATGGTTACGACAACTGTCTGTATCTAACTCATAGAGTTTAGACAAAAGTGGAAGAACGTCTCAATGACGCGAAAAGGAACGCACGGCGAGCGAACCTATTGCGTGGTCCGAAGTCAAAAGAAAAAGCTTACCGAGTGGATGTCGCCCGCAGTCTGACCGCTCCTGGTGTGTGCTTAAGCGACCAGTGGCAAGCGAGATGCTCAACACATGGAAGTGAGGAACTAAAGCAGCCATGAGCAGGACGTGGCAACTTCTCGGATGAGCCCAGTCTCAGAGAAATATGTGCCGGCTCTGCAATTATGAAAGCCTCCTTGGATAGCGACGGAATGCCCATGGTGTGCCCCTGCCTTCCCTTGTGGGCAGACCGCGATGTCGTTGATCGTTCTATCTTGACCAGCTGAGATGTGGGCGATATCACAACAGTCTAACGTGCCGCGAAACCAGAGGAAAGCTAACCGCATTAAAAAATGCCCGCCGGAAGTCGGAAGTGTCGTCCTACGGGTGGCAAACTAAAATTTGACACTACGCAATTACGTCCGAGTGAAATGTCTCGTCCGAATGTCTCTCGTGCTAGGAACAACTCTGACTACCTAGTTTCCGAATGCCGCTCTTGTTCGGAACAGCTCTGACTAGGTAGTTTTCCGAATGTCTGTCGTGCCTGGAACAGCTCTGACGGGCGCAATGACAAGCACATGTCCGAAAACTCGCTGAGTGGATACCGTCTGCAGGCCTGTCTGGTTTGTGTGGGAATGGTCCGGGGCAAATGAAATGACCAATATATTGAAGTGAGGATTTAAAGCAGCCATGAGGAGGACGTGACGATTCCCTCGGTGAGCCCATAACCAGGGCTCTATGTGTCGGCCCTGCAACTATGGAAGCAACCTTGGATGGCAGAAAATGCTATGGACTGTCCCTGCCTTCCTTTGAGTGATGACCGTTGTCTTCGACCTTTCCAACTTGGCCAGCTGGGTTGTAGTTGGCACCACAAAAGTGAGTCTCCCAGGAATGCTACCTGGTCAAAAAAGCACGCTATAGTCGGATGTGTTGGCCTACGGGTTTCGGCCCAAGGGCGCATAACAGACACACCGCAATCACATCTGAAAAAACACCCCGGATGAACGCAAAGAAGAAGAAGAAGAAGAAGGCAAACGTAGTACACATAGCGACAGACAGATATAATAGACAAGCGATCGGTACTCCTGCGTGGGGTCATACAATGCGTACACGAGAGGCGAATGCGAATAACATTCACAAAGGGACTTTGAAAGTCCAGAAAGCACTCGTAAACGGAAAGTTGACCACCTGCGTTAGGGATACAGGGGCGTCAATAGCTGGTGTGAATCAGAGTCTGGTAAGGAGTGATGACTATACTGGAGATAGGGTGACATGCAGTACCTTCGGTGGTACACTTGAGAAGTACGCTATAGCATGGGTTCATATATCCTGCCCATACTATGAAGGGAGAATACGAGTAGCAGTATTACCTAGTCCACGTGCATGACTAATGATAGGTAACATACCTGGAGTGACAAGAGTGTACAGAAGATGACGCCCAAAGATGGGATGATAAGAGGACACAGAGGAATACAGACCCCCAGACAGCATAGTAAGAAAGATGAGAAAGAAGATAAACTGGTCACACCACAGGGTAACCAGACGGACTCTAGACGTGTATCAGAACGACAGAATGATGACTTTGCAAAACAACAAAGAGACGAGGAGACGCTGCGAACACGTTTTCAGCAAGTAAACCAACCACCTAAACAATCTACATTAGGCAAGTGGTCCTTCGTAATAGATAATGACATCCTCGTGAGAGAATACAAGAAAGATGCAACACGTATCTCACAAATTGTGCTGCCAGTACGACGGCGCAGCAACACACTGGAAATGGCGCACAACTTCCAGGGTGCAGGCCATATGGGGATAGCCAAGACTAGAAAGATATTATCTCCCCCGATGTGTCTCCACCTTGACGTGGTGGGGGAGCTTGCGTGTCCCATAGACCCCATTTGCTTGCCGATGGGTGAAAAATTACATATCGGACAGCTTATGGGATAGGGACCAGACTAAGAGAGACACAACCTGCTGCTCTGCAGGCATAGACTGAGGATAGCAGTCAAAAATTAAATGTGGTGCACAAAGGCAGAATTTCTTGGTCCGGACAAAGCTCTTAAGGCTCCCCGTCGAGGGCTGTGGCTGAACGCCTCTAAGCCACAAACCCTCGGATCTTAGAGCCAGGCTGATACCCGTCTACAGGAAAATAGAAACATGATACTGAGCAAGCTACATGCTCAGGTCTGATACATGTTCGAAGGCTCCCAGCTGGGGGATATGAGAGTTTCCCGGATGAAGGGGCCTGGCCGTTTCCCGTTCACTGCTGCACGAAGGTAAGGTGCTGAGCCGGCAGCACATGTAGCCTACCTTGTGAGCGAGTACAAAAAAGTCAGAAAAGTGCCCCAGTCGAAGGAAATGGTTACGAAAACTGTCTGTATCTAACTCATAGAGAGTGTAGACAAAAGTGGAAGAACGTCTCAATGACGCGAAATGGAACGCACGGCGAGCGAACCTATTGCGTTGTCCGAAGTCAAAAATAAAAGCTTACCGAGTGGATGTCGTTTGCAGTCTGACCGCTCCTGGTGTGTGCTTGAGCGATCAGTGGCAAGCGAGACTCCCAACACATGGAAGTGAGGAACTAAAGCAGCCATGAGCAGGACGTGGCAACTCCTCGGGTGTGCCCAGTCTCAGTGCAATATGTGCCGGCTCTGCAATTATGGAAGCCTCCTTGAATAGCGAGGGAATGCCCATGATCTGCCCCTGCCTTCCCTTGAGGGCCGATCGCGATGTCTTTGATCGTTCTATCTTGACCAGCTGAGATGTTGGCGACATCACAACAGTCTAACGTGCCTCGAAACCAGAGGAAGGCTAACCTCATTAAAAAATGCCTGCTGAAGTCGGAAGTGCCGTCCTACGGGTGGCAAACTAAAAATTGGCACTACGCATTTACGGTCGTATTAGCTGGGGGATATGAGGTATCCCCGGATGAAAGGGCCTGACCGTTACTCGCCCACAGACGCACGGAGGTAAGGAGCTGAGCCGGCAGCACATGTAGCCTACCTCGTGAGTGAGTACAAAAGGTGGAAAAACACCTCGGTCGCACGTCTCGCAGACGTCCGATAGTCTGTAACCACACTCATGGAGTGAGTGTAGTCAAAGGTGGAAAATTGTCTCGTTGACACGAAATGGAACGCCTGTCTTGCGAATCCATTACGTGGCAGCCCGAAGCGAAAGCTTGCTGTGTGGAAGCCGAAACAAGAGTCTCGAAACCCAAGGAAGGCTAACCTCATTAAAAAATGCCCGCCGGAAGCCGGAAGTGTCGTCCTACGGGTGGCAAACTAAAAATTGACACTTCGCAATTACGTCCGAGTGAAATGTCTCGTCCGAATGTCTCTCGTGCTAGGAACAGCTCTGACTACCTAGTTTCCGAATGCCGCTCTTGTTCGGAACAGCTCTGACTAGGTAGTTTTCCGAATGTCTGTCGTGCCTGGAACAGCTCTGACGGGTGCAACGACAAGCACATGTCCGAAAACTCGCTGAGTGGATACCGTCTGCAAACTTGTCTGGTTTGTGCAGGAATGGCCCGGAGCAAACGAAATGACCAATATATTGAAGTGAGGATTTAAAGCAGCCATAAGCAGGACGTGACGATTTCCCTCGGTGAGCCCAGAATTAGGGCGCTATGTGTCGGCCCTGCAACTATGGAAGCAACCTTGGATGGCGGAAAATGCTATGGACTGTCCCTGCCTTCCTTTGAGGGATGACCGTTGTCTTCGACCGTTCAACCTTGGCCAGCTGGGCTGTAGATGGCACCACAAAAGTGAGAGTCTCCCAGGAATGCTACCTGGTCAAAAAAGCACGCTGTAGCCGGATGTGTTGGCCTACGGGTTTCGGCCTAAGGGCGCATAACTGACACACCGCAATCACATCTGAAAAAACACTCCGGATAAACGAAAAGAAGAAGAAGAAGAAACCACGATACATCAGAGATGACACCCATAGGCTAAAAGAAAGGAAGGAGAAGTAACTGGGACACTACTATCAGTGATGCATATTGATTTTATAGAGTTGATAATGATATGCAAGTGAAAGTTAGAATAATGCTTGCAATATTGCATGTTAGTTCAATGTTATATACTATTCAGGTTTTATCACAACATGGTAGATTGGATAGAGAGACAGGTGCAATTGGTAGAAGTAATATATGTGATTGTGAGAACGGGTACATAACATAAGAATAGGTTGAGTGACAGTAAAGCGAGAGAAAGGGGTCGAGAAGCCTGAGATTAGGAATTTATGCGAATGAATGCGAGGAGCGGCTGGTCATTCGAGAGGCCCGGGTTCTATCCCTCGGTAAGGTCTCGGATTTTTTTTCTGTCGGGGGCAAAAAGAAAATCCTAACCTGCACAGTTCGCGGCGACTGCAGTAGCCAGGTGGCCTTTATTCCTCAGGCTCAAAGACCCCTCTGCCATTCACCGCAAGGTACTATATTGGCAGTAAATGACAGACGGAGAATCAATTTGAACAGAACCTGGATACTTGCACACCGGTATACAGGAAGCTTACGGGCAAAGATGTAACATTGGAGTTTCTAGTATGCGTGTTGTGAGGCAGAGTACATAATGCAAAATATTAAACACTATTAAAAAAAAAGACACACGATGACAGGGTGAAGAGAGAGGATGAAAGAGAGAGAACATAGCACAAGTGAAGATGAAAGAAAGGGAGGAGAAGGAAATGTACGAATGAGAATGTGAGAGAGAAAGAACAGAGTACAGGGGAAGGTGAAAGAAGAACACAAGGATAGTGGAGTAGAATTATTAGTAGTACCATTAATAATAGTACCAGGTGGTAGTACTTTGTACATATAATATTTTAACATGAAGTACTTTGGCATGGTAGTGGGTGTACATAAGGGTCATGGTATTAGGAACACTACAAGGAAAAAGTTAGTATGAAGAATACCATGAACAAATAGAGAATGTAAAGGAAGGGAATATCTAGCCAGAGGACACAAGCGAACATCATAGCAAAAAGTAACTGATGGCAGCCGACACCACATACATGTTGACAAGACAAATGCAAGAGTCATATGTACCCGCACCAATGAGATCTACAGTCGTAGCAAAGGTTACTCAGGGGCAAGATAAGAGCTGAAACAAAATAGGTGTGCAATTGATATGTCTGCAATACACACGTTCCTGCACCCAGGGCTTAAGGGCTGAAGAAGGGTTTCAGTTGCTTATATCGAGGTATAAATGAGGAACCATATGGGAATGTCCGGGGTGGGGCATTGGGACTCATATTAGGTTGGTCCTCAACCTGCCGAATACAAAGGGGATTGAGGCCACAAGAGGTCTATTTGGGAATAGACGGATATTCGTGTCCGACATTATAATCTGTGTGAATGTATAGCAGAATATCAACGTAACACAGAGGGAAGTTAAAGGGAACTGAAAAACAAGCTCTAAGGCATGAGGCAGTAGACAGATATATGCGACCATGAGACAGGCATGTGCGACTAAGCTGACTCATGTCAAGTGTAGAGAGAAGGAAGAACCCAAAAATTTTAGAACATTTTTGAAATTGCGGGGAGCATATGCAATGAGTCTGGTTAAGTAAAGTCTGGTTGAGTAGATTACTGTAGAACAACGGTAGGATGAATTGTCATGGGGTGTCAGAGGATAGAAATACACCGGGAAGCGATTATTCGTAAGGGCCAATAGAAGTGCAAGGATTATGCCTCGTGATCGGAAAGGTCGAGAAAGGGGGGTTGAGAAGGCAGTCTTGTGACATTTTCAATTTCCCCATAACTACAGCTTGAGAACCGTCGAAAAGGCACAGCATATTTTCAATACATGGTTGACAACGCCTGTTGATATTACCAATGCAATGATTGTGAAAACACATACGTCTGGAAATTCATAGCGCCCAGTAAATACAACGACCGGCGATTTATTAATTGGAATAACAGATTACGCCCAGTATTCCAAAGTTTGTTGTCATTAGCCCAAATGAAGTATTATTTTACGGCAGATAGTGCTGCAATGGAATGCAGACTAAATACGTCAAACTAATAAGAGAAGGTCCGCGGATATTTACCTTACATAAAGGATGTCCAAACAACCATGTTTATCCGACCTCATAGTGTAGACTAAGTGCGCAATTAACGTGGCAGGGGGGATAATAGATTTTATATAAGGAGTAGCGAATTCAGTTTAAGTGTAGTCCTCCAGTAAAAGTGATTCTAGCAGGATGTGATTTTTCAGTGGATAATATTACCGAATCTCTGGAAACAAAGAGGTGAGAAATGCTTGTAAAGCTACCCTGTTTGTGTCGAGGGAACGTCAGTTTAATATCAGTCTTCATGTCATGATAGTGATTAGTGACTTAAGTCTAACTAAGAGACCTATTCTGAAATACATCATGGAATATCTCCATTTTCTTATGGGAAAATGCCATAATTTGTAGACACTGTAAATGTTTTGTAGACTATCTTTGGATTGTCTTATGTTTCTTATCCTAGGATTGACGAGAGAATTTATCAGGATAATCTTTCTTCGTGATTATCTAAATGTCATTTTTATGTGTCTAAATACGCATGATTGTTATGTGATATATACGTATTAACTGGAACACTATATACATTGAGTGTGTGATGATTTTATGTTACCCCCTATCCCGAGGAAAGGACATATGCATAATGACCAGAGTGAGATGTCACTCTTAATCGGAGTCCGACCAATAGAAATTGAATACTGGGCGAATAATTATACTAATGAGTAGGATTGCTTGGTGCACACAAGAGTCAGACTGCATTGCAAACATGCTAGAGGTATGCCTATGTCATGTAGGACATTGCTTAAGTCCACTCATGTAAGTGACACTATAGACAGCAGACAAAGGTCTGGCTGATTTATCTCTATGTAGTAGTATTATAAGGGTGTTTGTTCCACACTTTTTGAGAAGGTGGAGTTTTCTAATTATTTTGTAAGGAGGGGTACAATTATGTTGTCCATTATTTTACAACAGATATGGGAGGTGGTCCGTTGGTACAAATGATGATCTCAAGAAGGGAAATCATCCATGGCCGAAGTGGAGCGGTTCCTCAGTGAAGGAGGAAATCTGCGTTCTTATATTTGCCACTCAGCCACACAAGGATGAAGCTAAGTTGCATTACCACCCCATGTATCCTCATTTAAGTCCAGCGGCTAACAACTAATAAACAACTACGCAACTCTTAAACTACGTAACAACAACGTAACAACTATTCACCAAGTAAACACAACCTTTACTCACGTCCAATTAGTCTATATTGATACCCCGCAGAGGCCTTAGGTTCATACCAGAATAAGATCAGCGTTGCCAGTAGTGGGTTGTGCTCAATATTTAAAATTCAAATCCCGAAATAACCAAATTAATCAATTTGATTATTGCTTATTGCATTTAGGAGGCCTGGTGTTCCTTGCCAATGAGAAGTCCTGATCGTTTCGGGTCCACATCGATTGACGGACATCAGTCGCGGCGCTTGGGCAATCTTGAGCATAGCCTACGATGGGTGACGTTGTAATATTCTGTTATGATAATTTGGCAGTGTGGCCAACGTGTGCCGCGTGGTTACACTCCCGCTTCACACGCCAGTGATCCGGTGTTTGTTTCCTGATCCGGTCAGGGATATGCCTACTGACGAGCTCAAACGAGGGCGAAACTCGAGTCTAGTGCTTCCATATTGACGTGGATAGGCCTTAGGTTCATACCAGAATACGATCAGCGTTGCCAGTAGTGGGTTGTGCTCAATATTTAAAATTCAAATCCCGAAATAACCAAATTAATCAATTTGATTATTGCTCATTGGATTTAGGAGGCCTGGTGTTCCTTGCCAATGAGAAGTCCTGATCGTTTCGGGTCCACATCGATTGACGGACGTCAGTCGCGGCGATTGGGCAATCTTGAGCATAGCCTACGATGGGTGACGTTGTAATATTCTGTTATGATAATTTGGCTGTGTCCAACGTGTGCCGCGTGGTTACACGCCCGCTTTACATGCCAGTGATCCGGGGATTGTTTCCGGATCCGGTCAGGGATATGCACTACTGACGAGCTCAAACGAGGGCGAAACTCAAGTCTAGTGCTTCCATATTGACGCGGATAGGCCTTAGGTTCATACCAGAATGCGATCAGCGTTGTCAGTAGTGGGTTGTGCTCAATATTTAAAATTCAAATTCCGAAATAACCAAATTAATCAATTTGATTATTACTCATTGGATTTAGGAGGCCTGGTGTTCCTTGCCAATGAGAAGTCCTGATCGTTTCGGGTCCACATCGATTGACGGACGTCAGTCGCGGCGATTGGGCAATCTTGAGCATAGCCTACGTTGGGTGACGTTGTAATATTCTGTTATGATAATTTGGCTGTGTGTCCAACGTGTGCCGCGTGGTTACACGCCCGCTTCACATGCCAGTGAACCGGGGCTTGTTTCCGGATCCGGTCAGGGATATGCACTACTGACGAGCTCAAACGAGGGAGAAACTCGAGTCTAGTGCTTCCATATTGACGTGGATAGGCCTTACTAGCGTTCGTTGTCTCGGATGGCTGTGTGAGGTGCACCAAAATGGGATCTTCCCAGCCAACGTGAGTTAGCGAGGCAGGCGTTTCAAGAATGTAACCGCATCGTGCAGCCAGGGTCGTGGTTTGAGCGGGCAAAAGAGCAAAATTTGTACGACCGTTCGACAAAGTCTCGATAAGCGCCCACTCTCTCTCGATGAGTAGTGGGCCTGCAGTCAGTAAGCTGGTATAGCTTTTTTTTTTTTTTTTCTGTTAGTCCTGCCGGCGTAGCTTGAAAGCTCGTCGGTAGGCGTCCAGTGGTTTTGCATGTATCACCTTGTACCAGGAGGGCGCGCTTTAGCGATGCTACTCTTGGCTTGCGTGTGCGTGAATAGTCCGTCTGTCCGATAGATATCTGGTTGATCCTGCCAGTAGTCATATGCTTGTCTTAACTTTAGCGATGCTACTCTCGGCTTGCGTGTGCATGAACGTCTGTCCGGTCAGTCGCCATGTGCACATCTGCGCTGGAGAGGCTCAACCGTAAATCGGGAGATCTGCTCGCAACTTAGACGAGCAGTATCTTCTGTGGGCAGTTTCTCGCCTCATGTTTGTGTGTGGTCTGCTCTGGCGGTCAGTCCGTCTTCGGTGAAGGAAATCGTGTTGATCCTATAAGTAATCATTCGCTCATTGCTTGTCGCTACGCTTGTCTTAAAACTGAAAATTAAAGGAAGTGACGGAAGGGCCCGAGGCTCCCGAGAGCCAAGATAAACAGGGATAACTGGCCGTGGCAGCCTAACGTCCACTGCATCTGTGTCCGTCTTCCAGTCGTCTTGCCATGCTCGCCACTGGAGCCAGACGGACACAGACGAAGGAGCGGGGACGACGAAGTTGCGCGACCACCTCCTCGCTATACAAAACCAAAGCGCAAGTCATTCGTTCCTCATCAAATCAATGTAGTGTAATGAATGGTCATCGTCAATGAATGGTCAACGTCATTCATGATGGACGAACATCGGATAGGCCTTAGGTTCATACCAGAATACGATCAGCGTTGCCAGTAGTGGGTTGTGCTCAATATTTAATATTCAGCGGGGTCAGAAAGGGACATCAGTCTAGCCAACGATCTTCCTATCGGGAGATAAGAACCGGGCGATGAGACAACGGAAAGAGGGGAGCCACCCATATTAAAGAAGTAATTACACTTTCTTTTGGGAGTGTATTAAACGGACGTCATGTACACTGGGTGTGGTGGCACAGTCTGCTACATTTCACCACAAAATTATAACCCGATCGCCGTGTCTAGTTGTACAGATTCGGATCGTATCCACCGTTGGGATATAGTCCCTCATCCAACTCACTACAAGCCCATCTAGCTATCCTCTCGCTATTGCTCTCTTTGCAACAATAACCTTTAAATTAATATCATGTGTAGGTGAAACCGTGGTCAGCCGCTCTCTGTGGCTAATTCAATCGTAGGTTTGTTAATGTGAGTCTGTCTGACTGTCCGCCTGTCTTTCTATCTGCCTGCCTACGTGTCTGCCTGCCTGCCTACCTGCCTGCCTTGCCTGCCTTGCCTGCGTGTCTACATGTCTTTCTGCCTGCCAGCGTGTCTGCCTGTCTGCCCCTCCTAACTAACCTACAGACAATAACAGTATCTGATGCACACAATCAGCGAGCCTACACAATCCCACCAGCTTCCCCGGAGTCCAGGCCGACAACCCAGGAACCCACCACTGGGAGCCGACAAGAACCTAACTAACCACGTCACGAGATAATGCAATGTCAGAACTGATATGGCTATCTGAACCAGTGGGAGGGAGTCCCCCAACGAGAAGATCATGTGATATGAGCGAAAGATCTGCAGATGTGAACTCTGAAATAAAGATGTGCGAACGTGATTTTGTTATTCGGGTGTTTGGGAATGTGTCTTTACGTTGGAGTTGTGTAGACGTTTTGAGGTATAGTTTGGAGGCGTAATTATTAATGGAGGTTTGGGGTTGTCGAATTTGGAATAGATTGTTCGTAAATGTAAATTTTGAAGTAGTGAACTAGGGATTTTATTAGAAGGCAGTAAGTAAAATGGTTTGGTCATGCAAGTAGGTTACCAACTAACAGTATACCACAACAAGCAATAATGTACAGACCAAAAGGAAGCAGAGGAAGAGACCGACCACGTAAACGATGGACGGAGGGAATAACAGAGTCAATGGGGATATTGATACATGAAGCCCATAAGCGGGCACTCTCCGGCTGTTTATACTTCACCTCGACACCGCAAGGTACAAGAGGAACATGATGGGATGAGATGAGATGTGAAACTCGGGAAGTCAGCATGGAATAGACATTTGGAATGTATTAAATTTCAAAGTATAACTTTTAGAATATAAATTTGGAACATCAAAGTGACGTTAAAATACTGCGGGTATCCATCGTAGAGTGGTAGCTGGGCTCTCGTCTGCCGGCATGGTTGTCACGGGATCGAGTCGGCATCAGGGCGGATTTGTAAAACTGACCTGGGCCAGTTCAACACAACCTAAAATGTGTACCAAGAAAAGCATTGGGAAGCAAAAGCGGCCAGTGTGATACTGACCACATCACCCATCTTGTCGGGATTTGTTTATCTTCTTTTCGTTCATCCGGAGTGTTTTTTCAGATGTGATTGCGGTGTGTCTGTTATGCGCCCTTGGGCCGAAACCCGTAGGCCAACACATCCGACAATAGCGTCCTTTTTTGACCAGGTAGCATTCCTGGGAGACTCTCACTTTTGTGGTGCCATCTACAACCATGCTGGCCAAGTTGGAACGGTCGAAGACAACGGTCATCCCTCAAAGGAAGGCAGGGACAGTCCATAGCATTTTCCGCCATCCAAGGTTGCTTCCATAGTTGCAGGGCCGACACATAACGACCTGGATCTGGGCTCACCGAGGGAAATCGTCACGTCCTGCTCATGGCTGCTTTAAATCCTCACTTCAATATATTGGTCATTTCGTTTGCCCCGGGCCATTCCCGCACAAACCAGACAGGTTTGCAGACGGCATCCACTCAGCGAGTTTTCGGACATGTGCTTGTCGTTGCGCCCGTCAGAGCTGTTCCAGGCACGACAGACATTCGGAAAACTACCTAGTCAGAGCTGTTCCGAACAAGAGCGGCATTCGGAAACTAGGTAGTCAGAGCTGTTCCTAGCACGAGAGACATTCGTACGAGACATTTCACTCGGACGTAATTGCGTAGTGTCAATTTTTAGTTTGCCACCCGTAGGACGACACTTCCGGCTTCCGGCGGGCATTTTTTTAATGAGGTTAGCCTTCCTCGGGTTTCGAGACTCTTGTTTCGGCTTCCACACAGCAAGCTTTCGCTTCGGGCTGCCACGTAATGAATTCGCAAGACAGGCGTTCCATTTCGTGTCAAGGAGACAATTTTCCACCTTTGACTACACTCATTCCATGAGTGTGGTTACAGACTATCGGACGTCTGCGAGACGTGCGACCGAAATGTTTTTCCACCTTTTGTACTCGCTCACAAGGTAGGCTACATGTGCTGCCGGCTCAGCACCTTACCTCCGTGCGTCTGTGGGCGAGTAACGGTCAGGCCCTTTCATCCGGGGATACCTCATATCCCCCAGCTAAGAGCCATCGAACGAATCTGCACCGAGCATGTAGCGTTCTAAGCACATCATCACAAATTTGATGTAGGTTTGTGTCGGCCAGGCTCTCACTTTCGAGAGTTTATGGCTTAGAGACGTTCAGCCATACACCTCGGATGGGAGCCTTAGAGGTTATGTCCGGACTGAGATTTTAGGGATCGTTTGCCTGATTTTGACTGCTATCCTCAGTCTTACCTGCAGAGCAGCAGGTTGTGTCTCTCTTAGTCTGGTCCCTATCCAACGAGCCGTCCGATATGTAGTTTTCATCCATCGGCAAGCACATGGGGTCGATGGGACACGCAAGCACCCCCACCACGGCAAGGTGGAGACACATCGGGGGAGGGATTTGTTTATAAAGAAACGTGTCCATCATCGTACGTGCGCCTAAATGGGTGTTACAGGACCCTATACTTTCTAAAAATACTCCGGAGAAACAAGAAATACAAAACCATATGTGCGATGTTCGTCCATCATGAATGACGTTGACCATTCATTGACGATGACCATTCATTACACTACATTGATTTGATGAGGAACGAATGACTTGCGCTTTGGTTTTGTATAGCGAGGAGGTGGTCGCGCAACTTCGTCGTCCCCGCTGCCTCGTCTGTGTCCGTCTGGCTCCAGTGGCGAGCATGGCAAGACGACTGGAAGACGGACACAGATGCAGTGGACGTTAGGCTGCCACGGCCAGTTATCCCTGTGTATCTTGGCTCTCGGGAGCCTCGGGCCCTTCCGTCACTTCCTTTAATTTTCAGTTTTAAGACAAGCGTAGCGACAAGCAATGAGCGTATGATTACTTATAGGATCAACACGATTTCCTTCACCGAAGACGGACTGACCGCCAGAGCAGACCACACACAAACATGAGGCGAGAAACTACCCACAGAAGATACTGCTCGTCTAAGTTGCGAGCAGATCTCCCGATTTACGGTTGAGCCTCTCCAGCGCAGATGTGCACATGGCGACTGACCGGACAGACGTTCACGCACACGCAAGCCAGGAGTAGCATCGCTAAAGCGCGCCCTCCTGGTACAAGGTGATACACGCAAAACCACTAGACGCCTAACAACTTAAATCATTGAAAGCGGCGACATTCCACTAGACGCCTAACAACTTAAATCATTGAAAGCGGCGACATTCCTTTGATGTTTTGCTTAACAACTAGTGATCTCTCGCTAAAAAAGTTATGTTTACGGTAATGGGGACCTGCAAATTCAGATGACAAACAAAGGCGTATCCGGATTCGTATGGGAGTGGGTGCAATGAAAGAAGTAGCTTACAATCGACAGGGTCGGCTGCATTGCACCGGGTTTTTATCCCATATGGCTTAGTTTCTTTCCGCAGCGCGGAAAGCGTCGCACAAAGCACGAACTCCGTAGCTCCAGCGACGACCTTCGGGAGTGTCCGAAAAAAATGCACTCTTGAAATGAAGGACGCGGCCCGGAATCGAACTGTTACAGTGTAGCGAATTGGTGAAGTCAGAAATAACATAACTCCAGCAGTCTCATGATGTATGACATTTAATTGTAGTTGCTTCAGGTTTACAGACTCTTACAAATATCGTAGACAAATAACAGAGGTCCAGATATCTCAACAATACTTGATGAAATACCACTACTTTTATCGTTTCTTTACTTATTCAGTCTCTCGGTAGAGATTTGTTCGCAGCAGACGAGCAAATCTCCGGCGGGCCTATTCTCGCTGGTCGCGAGATCCGCACAGTGGAAGTATGGGAGATTTGCTTGCAAATAGACAGGCAATATCTCCTGCGGTAGCTATGGCGGACCTATTCCCGCTGGTCGCGGGGACCGCTATAAGTCAGGTGGGGAGTCTGACGATAGTGCACGCTTTACACAGGTCCGGACACTTGTGATTGACAGATGTGCGCGCCCTCATGGTCCGGGCTCGTACACGGCCCTCACCTGTGGGACATGGCTGAACGTCTCTAAGCCGGGTCCCTTGGGTGTCAGGGTCTGGCCATAACTCGCCACCGGCTCGTGGTGGTGAGGTCTCGGTGGATTGACGCTGAGCCGCCAGCGTCTGCAGCCTACCTTGTGCCAGACGTATTGGTTACCCATTCCTCTGGAATACACAAGACTAGGCCGAGGGAGGGGTCATGTCGTTTGGGCATCACATGATCTCTGAAGCTCTGCCCAGACATTGTGATGGAATATTGGCCACATTCCACTCACATACTTTGGTCTGTCAAGACTGCAAGGTGTCTACTTACTTGATGGTGACTTAAACATGACCTCGCTCTAAGACTGCTGGCTAATCACTAACCCCGTTGCTATCTTTCCCGTCACGCGTGAGCATCCCTAGTTATTTACATTTTCCCAGGGTGCTCTCGCATGCACTGAAGTTTCGACCCTTTTTCTCTTGCACGCCGACTTACATTCCCTTAACAGAGACAGACACTCTGTTATAGAACATACAACCTTCGGAGCCCGAGTCAGGCGGCTTGACCACTTCGCCACGGAGAATCCCGAGAGGGGTGCAATGTGTAATATTAGTAAAGACAGAGAATTTACAGAGGCACGGGGTATATAATTTGTAAATTAACAGGAAAGTAGAAGGACTATATTTCTTACTTTATTTTTCATTTCCTTCTTGTTTCTTCAGCTGATGCTGTAATGTTAAGGGCCTGCAATTCGTCTGAATAGTTGGAGCAAAATATCCCAGTAAGTGTGTACGTAGATTAAGGTCTGCGATCTGCTCAGACCTTAATCTGTGTCGGACGATTCCAGTAGGCTGATGATTGCTCTCGGTTGCATAAAATTCAATCCATCCTTTCTCCAATAGTCCTCTTCCTCTTTCAACACATGGTCCTGACGTTTTTTCCAGTAATATTTATCAATATTTAATAGCGCGGACAGACAGACAGACAGACAGAAAGACAGACAGAAAGACAGACAGACAGACAGACAGACAGACAGAAAGGTATGTAGGTAGGTAGGTAGATAGGTAGGCAGAAAGGTAGGTAAGTGGGTGTGTTGGTGGATGGCTGGCTGGCTGGCTCGCAGGCTGGCTGACTGGGTGGGTCGGTGGTTGGGCCGGTCGGTCGGTCAGCCGGCCGACCGACAGGCAGGCAGGCAGACAGATAGATAGATAGATAGATAGATAGATAGATAGATAGATAGATAGATAGATAGATAGATAGATAGATAGATAGATAGATAGAAAAAATAGATAGATAGATAGATAGATAGATAGATAGATAGATAGATAGATCGATTAGATAGATAGATAAATAGATAGATAGATAGATAGATAGATAGATAGATAGATAGATAGATAGATAGATAGATAGATAGATAGATAGATAGATAGAGAGATAGATAGATAGATAGATAGATAGATAGATAGATATCGGTCGGCCGGTCGGTCGGTCGGTCGGCCGGCAGGCAGGCAGGCAGGTAGGCAGATAGATAGATAGATAGATAGATAGATAGATAGATAGATAGATAGATAGATAGATAGATAGATAGATAGATAGATAGATAGATAGATAGATAAATAGATAGATAGATAGACAGATAAATAGATAGATAGATAGATAGATAGATAGATAGATAGATAGATAGATATATAGATAGATAGATAGATAGATAGATAGATAGATAGATAGATAGATTGGATTAGATAGATAGATAGATAGATAGATAGATAGATAGATAAATAGATAGATATATAGATAGATAGATACATAGATATCCTTGCCGTGGTGGGCGAGCTTGCGTGTCCCATTGACCCCATCTGCTTGACGATGGATGAAAACTACATATCGGACAGCTTATGTTATAGGGGCCAAACTAAGAGAGACACAACCTGATGCTCTGCAGGTAGACTGAGGATAACAGTCAAAAAATTAAATCAGGTACACGAAGGCAGAAGACCTTGGTCTGGACAATACTCTATGGCTCTCTGTCGAAGGCTGTGCCTGGACGCCTCTAAGCCACAAACCCGCGGATCTGAGAGCCGGGCCGATACACACCAACCGATAAATAGAGGTAAATACTGAGCACGCTACATGCCCAGTTCTGATACTGTGAGGTTGAAGGCTCTCAGCTGGGGGATATGAGAGATTCCCGGATGAGAGGGCCAGGCCGTTTCTCGTTCACCGCTGCACGAAGGTAAGGTGCTGAGCCGGCAGCACAAGTAGCCTACCTCGTGAGCGAGTACAAAAAGTCAAAAAAAGTGTCCCAGTCGAAGAAAATGGTTGCGAAAACTGTCTGTATCTAATTCATAGAGAGTGTAGACAAAAGTGGAAGAACGTCTCAATGACGCAAAATGGAACGCACGGCGAGCGAACCTATTGCGTGGTCCGAAGTCAAAAGCAAAAGCTTACCGAGTGGATGTCGCCCGCAGTCTGACCGTTCCTGGTGTGTGGTTGAGCGACCAGTGGCAAGCGAGATGCCCAACACATGGAAGTGAGGAACTAAAGCAGCCATGAGCAGGACGTCGCAACTCCTTGGGTGAACCCAGTCTCAGAGCAATATGTGCCGGCTCTGCAATTATGGAAGCCTCCTTGGATAGCCTTGGATATGCCCATGGTCTGCCCCTACCTTCCCTTGAGGGTTAACCGTGATATCGTTGATCGTTCTATCTTGACCAGCTGAGATGTGGGCGACATCACAACAATAAGTCTAACGTGCCTCGAAACCCGAGGAAGCTATCCTCATTAAAAAAATGCCTGCTGAAGTCGGAAGTGCCGTCCTACGGGTGGCAAACTAAAAATTGGCACTACGCATTTACGGTCCGACTGTAATGTCTCGTCCGAATGCCTCTCGTGCTAGGAACAGCTCTGGCTACCTAGTTTCCGAATGCCGCTCTTGTTCGGAACAGCTCTGACTATGTAGTTTTCCGAATGTCTGTCGTGCCTGAAACAGCTCTGACGGGCGCAACGACAAGCACATGTCCGAAAACTCGCTGAGTGGATACCGTCTGCAGACCTGTCTAGTTTGTGCGGGAACAGCACGGGGCGAACGAAATACCCAATATATTGAAGTGAGGAATCAAAGCAGCCATGAGCAGGACGTGACGATTCCCTCGGTGAGCCCAGAACCAGAGCGTTATGTGTCGGCTCTGCAATTATGGAAGCCACCCAGGATGGAGGAAAATGCTATGGACTGTTCCTGCCTTCATTTGAGGGAGGACCGTGAAGTCTTCGACTGTTCCAACTTGACCAGCTTTGAGGTGGACAGTACCACAAAAGTGAGAGTCTCCCAGGAATGCTAACCTGGTCAAAAATGCACGCTAAAAGTCGGATGTTTTGGCCTAAGGGTTTCAACCCAAGGGTGCCTAACCAGACACACCGCAATCACATCTGAAAAAACACTCGGATGAACGCAAAGAAGAAGAAGAAATCAATTTTTAAGTTTTATACGAAAGAAAAAAGGCATTACGAGCTTCAGAAACAGACGAGCAATAGGAAAGGGAACGGGAGTATCAGAAACAGACGAGCAACTGGAACGGGAATGGGAGCATCAGAAACAGACGAGCAACGGGAACGGGAACGGGAGCAGGGGCCGAACGCGTACTCTGTGCGCTTAGAGATATGTATTTGAATGTATAATGACTACTTATATGAATTGAATGAGACGCTCCTCTCTAGGGTCCTGGCGACGCCGGGCCGGGTCGTCAGCTAGTCTTCTTATATATAAAAGACAATGTGTGTGGATGTGTATGTCTGTATGTCCTTTATACGTTCGCGAACGGCCCATCCGATTGAGATGAAATTTTCTACACGTCTTCCTCTCATTCCAGCGCTGCCAACTGTCATATTTTTGTTTCTTCTTCACCCTCCTCCCTCCTCCCCCTCCCTAAATACGTAAGTAAATATATGATGATGATGATGAAAGAATCCCCGAACCAAAAAGCTAGGAAAAGCGAAGAAAATGACGTGACTACACAGAATCGTCACACGGCAATCATCATCATCATCAAGTGCCGTGCCGGCTGGCATAGGCGTTCATTGCTCTTCATAGATCTCGATCTTTGGTTTTCTGGATCAACTCTGCTGCTGATATTCCTCCATGCCACAGCAATATCAATAACAATTCATCTTTTTATGTGTAAGGAAGTTATCTACAGTCATGTAGAAGGGAAGAACAATCAATGGAAGGACCGAAATCAAAGAACCTAGACGAGTATGAATTCGGAATGGCGAACTCCCTCCTCCTCTCTTCTCCTCCTCACTCTACCTCCTAACTCTACCTCCTCCCTCCTCCTCCCTCTACCTCCTCCCTCCACCCTCCTCATCCTCCTCCTCTTTCTCCACACTCTACCTCCTCCCCTCCCCCTCTTCCTTCTCCCTCTTCCTCTCCCCTCCTCCTCCATCCTCCTCCCTCCTACTCCTCCCCCTCCTCCCACCTCTTCCCTCTCCCTCCTCATCCCTCCTCCTCCTGCCTCCCTCCTCCTCCTCCTGCCTCCTTCTCCCTCATTCTCCTCCCTCCTCCTCCCTCCTCCTCCTTCTCCCTTCTTCTCCCTCTTTCCTCTTCCTCCTCCTCCTACCTCCTTCCTCCTCCTCCTCCCTCTACCTCCTCCTCCTCCCTCCACCCTCCTCCTCCCTTCTCCTCCTCTTCCTCCTCCCTTTCCTTCCTCCTCCTCCTCCCTCTACCTCCTCCTCCCACTACCTCCTTCCTCTACCCTCCTCCTCCCTCCTCCTCCTCTTCCACCTCCCTTTCCTTCCTCCTCTCTTCATTCTCCCTCATCCTCCCTCCTTCCTCTCCCTCCTCCTTCCTTCTTCTCCCTCCGCCTCCTCCCTCCTCCTCTCCCCTCCTCCTCACTCCTTCCCCTCCTCCCTCCTTCTCCTTCTCATCCTCCCTCCTCCTCCTCCTACCCTCTTCCTCTTCCCCTCCCCCTCCTCCCTCGCCCTCCTCCATCCTCCTCCTCCCTCTTCCTCCTCCTCCCTCTTCCACCTCCATCCTCCTCCTCCCTCTTCCTCCTCCTTCCTCCTTCTTCCTCCTCCTTCCTTCTCCTCCCTCCTCATCCCTCTTCCTCCTCCTACCTCCTCCCTCCTCCTCCTCTCTCCTCCTCCTCTCTCCTCCTCCCTTCTCCCTTTTCCTCCCTCCTCCTCCTCCCTCTACCTCCTGCCTCCTCATCTCCACCCCTCCTCCTACCCTCTTTCTCTTCCCCTCCCCCTCCTCCATCTCCCTCCTCCTCCTACCTCCATCCTCATCCTTCTCCCTCCTTCTCCCTCCTCCTCCCTCCCCCTTCCCTTCTCCCTCCTCCTCCCTCTCCTCCTCCCTCCTCCTCATCCCTACTCCTCCTCCCTCCTCCTCCTCCTCTCTCCTTCTCCCTCCTCCCTTTTCCTCCCTCTAGCTCTTCCGTCTACCTCCTCCCTCCTCCTCCCTCCTCCTCCTTCCTCCACATCCCTCTTCCTCCTCCTCCCTCCTCATCATTCCTCCTCCTCCTCCTCCCCCTCCTCCCTCCTCCTTCTACCTCTTCCTCCCTCCTCCTTCTCCCTCCTCCTCCTCTCTCCTCCTCCTCCCTCCTCCTCCCTCTCCCTCCTCCCCCTCCTCCTCCTGCGTTCTCCTCCTCCCTCCACCGTCCTCCTCCTTCTCCCTCCTCCTCCCTCCTCCTCCTCCCTCCTCCTCCCCATCCTCCCTCTTCCTCCTCCTTCCTCCTCCTCCTCATTCACCCTCCTTCTCCCTCCTCTTCCTTCCTCCTCCCTCCTCCTCCCTCCTCCTCCCTCTTCCTCCTCCTCCCTCCTCCTCCCTCCTCCTCCTTCTCCTCTTTCCCCCTTCTCCTCTTAATCCCTCCTCCTCCCTCCTATTCCTCCGTACTCCTCCTCCTCCCTTCTCCTCTCTCCGCCTATCTCTTCCTCCCTCCTCCTCCTCCCTCCCCCACACTCTTCCTCCTCCCTCCTCCTCCCTCTTCCTCCTCCTCCCTCCTCCTACCTCCTCGCCCTCCTCCTTCCTCCTAATCACTCCTCTTCCTCCCCCGATGTGTCTCCGCCTTGCCGTGGTGGGGGAGCTTGCGTGTCCCATCGACCCCATGTGCTTGCCGATGGGTGAAAACTACATATCGGACGGCTCGTGGGATAGGGACCAGACTAAGAGAGACACAACCTGCTGCTCTGCAGGTAAGACTGAGGATAGCAGTCAAAATCAGGCAAACGATCCCTAAAATTTCAGTCCGGACATAACCTCTAAGGCTCCCATCCGAGGTGTATGGCTGAACGTCTCTAAGCCATAAACTCTCGGAAGTGAGAGCCTGGCCGACACAAAACACTAAAGGCTCCCTGTCAAGGGCTGTGGCTGAACGCCTCTAAGCCACAAACCCTCGGACTTGAGAGCCAGGCCGATACCCACCTTTCGAAAAATAAAATGTCAGTTGAGCCTGGAAAAGCTCTGATGGGCGCAACGACAAGCACATGTCCGAAAACTCGCTGAGTGGATGCCGTCTGCAAACCTGTCTGGTTAGTGCGGGAATGACCCGGGGAAGCGAAATGACCAATATATTGAAGTGAGGATTTAAAGCAGCCATGAGCAGTGTCAGAATCTCGAATGTCTCCAACCGAGATGCAGGAACATCGTTACGCCCGCCAGACGAGTATTAGTTACCTGCCCGCAGGTTGCTGGCTGACGCGATAGCCAGCGGTCAGGCAAGGACAAAGCAAGACGCACGCAGGCCTCGTGAAGCCAATCCACAGAGGGCAAGCGCTTTGCGAGAAACAGACAGACAGCTTGGGTATTCGGACCAGACAGGACGTGTGGGGAGAGAAAGGCTTTGTGTAGTTCTGTGCCCGAAAGTCGAGTGCTTGTACATCTTGTGAGATAGACTGTAAGCTGTGGGTTGTCTGTAAGTGTATTGATGTATAATATATGTATTGTAATGATCATCACATGCCAAACTAGATCGTATTGCATGTGATCAGTAAATAAATCCATTGAACTTCGTGTCGTTGTGTCTCAAGTCCAATCATGTTGTACTTGTACTTGTCTCACATGTGTTAGGTATAACGAGCCAGGTTTAAGACCCTGACATGTGTGAACGTGGGGGCATCGTCCGACTTTAAATTAATTAAGATTTGAACCTAGATTTGTGAACGTGACTGTTGTCCAGCTGTAATGTACATTTAAATGTGAACGTGAAGGCTCATCCTCATATAGTATTATATTAGATTGTTTGAATATGGAGGCTAGATGTGAACGTAAAGTACATACATTTGTTTGATCTTGTAAACGTGTAAAACATCAGTGATTGTGTAACTTGTCGCCATTTTGACCTTGTCGACATTGTGAAATCGTCGCCATTGTAACCTTGTCGCCATCTTGTAAACGTGATGTCTATGTCCTTACTGAATGTCATCTTGATGTAAGTGATGTGTCATCAGTGTTGTAGAGTGTTGAGATATATTTAGATTGTCGTTGTGAAGTTAGTTGTGGAAAGCAAAAAGTTTCGGAAAGAAAGTGACTTGTGATTTTGAAAAAAAATTGTTGATTGACGACATTACGACCTACAATTACACTCAACGCCATACAAACCTAATCAAAACTTAGTGACAAGCATACACACCACATCAGATAGACGCTAATTTATTTCCTCCAAAAACAAAGCAGGTTTTCTGTGCCATCTGAAACCCTTGCCCGTAGAGGTCATTTGTGTTTTGAACTAGCGACCCTACAGTTCCTAGCCCTAGTGTGAACCGTTCTCCACCGCATCCAGTACACTTGAGTATATTTTTCTTTCTATATACTTTCGGATGCAAATTTGGGCACAAATTGTAAGTTGAACAAAATTGTAAATTTTTCACATTACTAACACCTTGTAACTAATTGTGTGTCTGACAACTCATTGGCATTTAAATTTTCCATCATGTCTTCATTAAACGACCTCATTGAGATGGGTTTAAAGTTAAAGTTAACTGGTGACGAGTTAACAAAGTGGAGTGAAGCTAAGTATTCTGAACACCTTCGAGAGAAAGCGCACGAACGCGAAGAGAGAGCAGCTGAAAGGGCTGCCAAACAGGCAGAGGCAGAAACAGCATTAAAGCAAGCAGAGACTGAAAAAGCTGCCAAGCAGGTAGAGGCAGAAACAGCCTTAAAGCAAGTAGAGGCAGCAACAGCATTAAAACAGGCAGAGCTAGAACTATCTGCAAAAACAAAACAGGCAGATCTAGGACCTCAGAAAAGATTACCATTATCTAAAATCAAAGATTATGGCACATTTTATGTTAGATGAGGCAGGTTACAGAGAACAATTCAGCAAGTTGAGTCCAAAACCGACTCAAACGTTCTCTGACTACCTCTGCTTAGTCCGAGACATATTTACCAAATGGACTTCAGCAGCTAAAATAGATAAAGATTATCAGAAATTAGAAGATCTAATCATCAGGGATAAAGTCATCTCATCCCTTCCATCAGCATTTCCAAAATTTTTGCAAGAGAATGAATGTACGAGTGTAGATCAGATTGAGAGACGTGGTTCGGCTTATTATACAGCCAATAAACATTGTTTTGCTAGTGAAGCTATTGATACAAACTTTGTAGCATCGGCTAACTATGAAAAACCTCGATCAGAACCCTATAGTAGGCAAAAACCATATAAGCCTACTTCTGAGAAATACAATCATTGTAGATATTGTAACTTTTCACACCACCAAGGTGAGATGTGTGACAAGAACCCAGCATATCTTACATATCTACAAAACATCATAAATAGCCAAGATAAGGAACGTAAAGCCTTCAAAAATGCACGTAAATGTTTCCTCTGTAAGGCGTACGGGCATTGGCGACATGCTTGTAAAGGAAGGCAAATAACCAAGAAAGCAAACGCCGCCTTATTTGATAGTTCATCATCAGATGAAGAACAATCAGAGAAACACCCTGTGAACTCAGCACAGGCTTTTGACATGTTTAACGCAAATAAATGTACTGTTTGTAATACCTTTTATGAAGATGTCGTTTTGACATGCGGCCACTCCATTCCTATTGCCAATGAAGAAGCTAATTTGGTAATAGATTCCAAAGGCAGAATAAACATCCACCAGGGATATGTGAATAGCAAGCCTGCTACAGTCCTTCGGGACACCGGCAGTTCACTTATTGGACTAAAGAGAAAGTTCATAATGCCTACAAACTATACAGGCAGGCACGTAACATGTAGAACATTCTCTGGAAATATTGAAAAGTACCCATTAGCATGGACATATATTCAGACACCTTTCCTCACTGGGAAAGTAAAATGCGCAGCATTAACTAACCCTGTGTGTGATATTATCATTGGAAATTTACCAGAGGTGAATGATATGCCTCATGATATAACATCTGTTTGCGTTGATGAGAACATAACATCATCACCATCACATATCATCATTGATAATGTTGTATCACCAAATGAATGTATGGTAGCTAATGTAGCACTAAGATCTCATGACATCATTGATCAAACTGTTTCATCACCATCTGATATCATTGAATGTGTGAACGCAGTAACTAGATCTGCTGCTAGAGTGCAAGATGAAATTAATCAAACTGAGGCTATAGAAATACTTAGCCCTGTGGTACTACCTCCTAAAACCATAAAGGAGACTTTTGTAACAGCCCAAAAGGCTGATCCTTCATTGTCTAAATATTTTAATCTGATCGGCCAAAAGCCAAAGGTAACCAAAAATGCAAGATGGCATTTTGCTTTGAAAAATTGCATCCTCACCAGGTACTATACCAGAGGTGACAGCACAACAGAGCAAACTGTTTTGCCGATGGAATACCGTAAGCAAGCCTTACATCTTGCCCATGATATACCTCTTGCAGGGCATATGGCATACTCTAAGACCAGATCAAGATTACTAACACAATTTTATTGGCCCAAATTCTGCAATGACATTAAGCAATATTGCAGAAGTTGTGACATCTGCCAAACACTAGTAAAGAAAGGTAAACACCCACAGGCAAAATTACAAATCACTGACTTGGCCAGTCGACCTTTTGAGAAAATATCTGTCGACATAGTGGGCCCTCTTAATCAGATAACAACCAGAGGGAATAAATATATTATTACCTTCATTGATCTATGTAGTCGCTGGCCTGAAGCGATTCCGTTAAAGAACATAACTGCCAAAGATATAATGGAAGTTTTCTTCCATATATTTTCACGGATAGGATTTCCAGATACTATCCTATCAGATAGGGGAAGTCAGTTCATTGCCGCATCTACTCAAGCTTTCACCAAAATGTTAGGGGTGAAGCAATGTTTCAATTCTCCATATCACCCTCACTCAACTGGTATCATAGAGAAGTTTAACGGTGATTTAAAGCATATGCTTGCTAAAGTCACGCAAGAACATCCCAACAACTGGGACTTATATTTGCCTGCTATACTTTTTGCTTATCGCAAAGTGCCACATTCTAGTACTGGATTCTCTCCTTTTGAATTTATCTATGGTGCCAAACCACGTGGCCCATTGAGTATCTATCATCAAATGTTAACTGAAGCCACTCCTTTACTTAAACCCATATCATCATACGTATACGTTACATCATTGCGTGAAAGAATAATCAAATCTTGTATAATTGCAAAAGAAGCACTAAAATTATCTGGTGCTACATATAGACAATATGCAGACAAAGGTAACAGGACAATAACGTTGACACCGGGACAGGACGTACTTCTTCTCTTACCTAGTGACAGACACTTATTGACTGAGTCTTGGCAAGGACCATTTAAAGTAATAAGACAGATTTCAGCTGTAGACTATGAGATTCAAATAAAAGACAAACAAAAAAATATTCCACATCAATATGCTAAGACCATATTACAACAGAGATAACGAACAAGACGATACAATAGCTTGTACAATAATAATAGACCATGAAGATGACGAAGATAGTGACGAAATTCCAACACCTGCATTAGACACGACAAACTACTTGAAAGAAATCAAAATAAACCCAAACTTAACTCAAGCAGAAACAGACAGTTGCAAACATCTCATACAACAGTACAACACCATCTTCTCCAACAACCCAGGACAAACAGAATTAGTACAGCATCACATCACACTCACTTCAAACACACCCATAAAATGCAGACCTTACACCATTCCAGTGCATTACAAAGAAAACTTACATCAGGAAATCATTAGCTTAAAGAAAAACAAAATCATTAGACGATCCCAATCACATTTCTCATCTCCAATGGTCATGGTACGCAAAAAGGACAACACGATAAGACTCTGTATCGACTATAGAAAATTAAATAAAATAACACTTCTAGATCTAGAACCAATGTCCAACTCTGAAGATCTACTGACAGAACTGACAGACTCTATATTCTTTACGAAGTTAGATATGACAAAAGGTTACTGGCAGATAACGGTAGACGAACAGAGCAGACACCTGACAGCATTTGCCACACCTTGGGGACTGTACGAATGGTGCAAACTACCATTTGGGCTGGTCAATGCCCCAGCGACATTCGTACGTATGACACGACTTTTACTAGTGGACATACCAAACATTATCTGTTACATGGACGACATTTGTGTTCACACAAAGACAATGACAGACCATATAAAGACATTACAGCAGACATTTGAACGGATCAGACAGCACGGACTGACGGTAAAGCCTACAAAAGTAGACATAGCCTATCAGGAAATATCCTTCTTGGGGTACAAAATATCTAATGGCTTTGTCACGACAGACGATAACATCGTGTCCAAAATACTGAAACTCTCACTTCCGACTACGAAAAAGCAAGTCAGAAGTGTGTTAGGACTACTAAATTATTATAGGCAGTTCATACCTGATTTTGCTGAACTGACTGAAAAATTTACTAACCTACAAACGAAAGACCAACCTGAAAATATTGTAAACAATGAATGCCTAAAATTTGCATTCCAGAAAGTGTTATCTTATTTCTCTGAGAATAGTTTAAAGAATCCCATTCTCAAATTGCCAAATTTACTTATTTCTTTCAGATTACGCACAGACGCGAGCTCCGTGGCGATTGGGGCAGTTCTGTTACAGGAACATGATAACATTCTACATCCTGTATACTACTTCTCTAGAAAATTAAAACCTAGAGAACGCGCTTGGTCGACACCGCAGTTGGAAGCCCTTGCTCTAGTGGAGGGTATAACTAAATTTTCCAGATTCCTCCTGGGACGTCATTTCATTGTGGAGTCCGACAATAGCCCTTTAAAATTTATTACTTCATGAGTACCTACCAACCAAATGATAGCGCGCTGGTCTCTTAAGCTTCAAGATTACAGCTTTGAAGTTCGACATATCGCAGGCAGAACCAACACGATTGCCGATCTTTTGTCCCGTTGTCCGACCGACCCAGTAAGCACTAATGTCTTAGTGCAGTGTGTTAAATACACTCAGACCAGCACAGCCATCAGTGAAGTTTTTTTCCACGAAAGCTGTGTATGTCTACTATGTAATGTGATAGGGTTCATTCCCACTATATATAGTTTTCTTATTTTATTATTACTGTAATAAGTGTCTTGAATAATTGTGTAGCGTGTGGTAGAAAGCGAACAATATTAATTGTATATATATTACGAAACAAGAACAGTGCCACATTCGCTCTAAACTTACCGCAAGCGAACTATCCAATTTATCAGTGGTATCTGCGAGTGGAACATATCCAGTGATATTTTAATCCGTGTATGAAAGAGTGAACTGAACTTTGACATTTACACCACTGCAGTCAATCGAAATCCAGAAGTTTTTCCAGCGAAACAATGAAGACATGAACTATCAGAACAGTTACATTATGAATTGCTACATCAGACCGGAACAAGTGTGTTATAGAATTTTCAACATCAGCTGTTCGTGTGTACTTCCTGATAATTTATAAATTTAGTCCAAAATTAGCAGACGACAAACAAAACCTTAAACAGGTATGACGCTTCTAAAATATTTAGGAATCATCAATTTCGAATACACGAATTGTGTATTAATATTGTTTCAACTAGTGTAATCTTAGAATCATATCTTGATTAACTTATTCATACTATCGACATTTTTTCGCTAGTATGGGAAAGCATCAAGCGATGACGCTGAGAAATAGAAGAATAATTGTAAATTATTAAATTTAAGATTGTTTAAAATTATGTCCCTTTCATTTAATTGTTATTACACCAAGGGCGGTAAATTGAAATGTATTCGAATATGTGTTGTATATAAATAGCCATGGTGTTGCCAGATTGTTAACACTCCAAGAAGTCATCAACTGGGCATGGTATAGGGTTACCGACGTTGTAGACCGACTGAAGAGCTCAGGGCCAAATGAGATCGGAACTCGAACGTTGAATACGGCTTATAAAAAGTCGTATTACGGTCTTACCAGATGTTTTTTTGTTACAAAGAGCATATTATTACTTTTTTTTAGAGGTTGCGAGGTAGTTGCTTTGGAAAGCTGGTGCTACCGATCTGACTGGGTCAATATTGCAACTCAGGTAATCATCCATCGAGAGGATGAAACTTGGCAAGTGGTAAAGATTGAACACCACATGTCTTAAAATACAACTTGCATTTCTTATGTATTTCTATACCAATGTATATAACAACAGAAAATTCGACTCTGACATGGTTAAAATATTAACCCGGTATGTATATAGAGTATACATGAAAGATGACATCTTTCATGAAGAAGCCCCGGGGGAGCGTGTCAGAATCTCGAATGTCTCCAACCGAGATGCAGGAACATCGTTACGCCCGCCAGGCGAATAGTCCCCAACCGGGATGCAGTAACATCGTTACGCCCGCCAGGCGAGTATTAGTTACCTGCCCGCAGGTTGCTGGCTGACGCGATAGCCAGCGGTCAGGCAAGGACAAAGCAAGACGCACGCAGGCCTCGTGAAGCCAATCCACAGAGGGCAAGCGCTTTGCGAGAAACAGACAGACAGCTTGGGTACTCGGACCAGACAGGACGTGTGGGGAGAGAAAGGCTTTGTGTAGTTCTGTGCCCGAAAGTCGAGTGCTTGTACATCTTGTGAGATAGACTGTAAGCTGTGGGTTGTCTGTAAGTGTATTGATGTATAATATATGTATTGTAATGATCATCACATGCCAAACTAGATCGTATTGCATGTGATCGGTAAATAAATCCATTGAACTTCGTGTCGTTGTGTCTCAAGTCCAATCATGTTGTACTTGTACTTGTCTCATATGTGTTAGGTATAACAAGCCAGGTTTAAGACCCTGACAAGCAGGACGTGACGATCTCCCTCGGTGAGCCCAGATCCAGGGCGTTATGTGTCGGCCCTGTAACTATGGATAGCAACCTAGGATGGCGGAAAATGCTATGGACTGTCCCTGCCTTCCTTTGAGGGATGACCGTTGTCTTCGACCGTTCAACCTTGGCCAGCATGCTTGCAGATGCCACCACAAAAGTGAGAGTCTCCCAGGAATGCTACCTGGTCAAAAAAGCACGCTAAAGTCGATGTGTTGGCCTGCGGGTTTCGGCCCAAGGGCGCATAACAGACACACCGCAATCACATCTGAAAAAACACTCCGGTTGAACGAAAAGAAGAAGAAGAAGAAGACTCCTCTTCCTTCCTCCTTCGCCCTCCTCCCCCTTCTCCTCCTCCTCCCCTCCTCCCTCCTCCCCCTCATCCCTCCTCTTCGCTCCTCCTCCTCCTTCTTCCTCCCTCCTCCTCCTCCCTCCTCCCCCTCCTCCTGCCTCCTCCTCCCTCTCCTCGTCATCCCTCCTCCCTTCTCCTCCTCCCTCCTCCTCCTCTCTCCTCCTCCCTCCTCTTCCCTCTACCTCCTCCCTCCTCCTCCCATCAAATTCCTCCTCCTCCCTCTTCCTCCTCCTCCCTCCTCATCCTCCCTCCTCCTTCTCCCTCCTCCTCATCCCTCCTCCTCCCTCCTTCTCCTCTCTCCTCCTCCTCTCTCCTCCTCCCTCCTCCTCCTCCCTCTACCTCCTCCCTCCTTCCTCCTCCTCCCTTCACATTCCTCCTCCTCCCTCTTCCTCCTCCTCCTCCTCCCCCTCCCCCTTCTTCTCTTCCCTCCTCCTCCTTCTCCTCCCTCCTCCCTCCTCCTTCTCCCTCTTCCTCCCTCTTCCTTCTCCCTCCGCTCCTCCCTCCTCCTATTCTCTCCTCCTCCTCCTCCTCCCTCCTCCTCCTGCGTTCTCCTTCTCCCTCCTTCTCCCTCCTCCTCCCTCTTCCTCCTCCTCCCCTCATCCTCCACCCTAATCCTCCCTCCTCCTCCTAATCCCTCCTCCTCCCTCCTATTCCTCCCTACTCCTCATGTCTCCTCCTCCTCCCTCCTCCTCCCTCCTCTTCCCTCCTCCACCTCCCTCTTCCCCCTCCCTCCTCCATTTACCCAAGACAGACAGACAGACAGACAGATAGTCGGGAACGGGATCTTATATGACTACTTATATGATTTAAATGAGATGCTCTCCACCATGGGCTGGGCCGGGTGAGACAGACAGACAGATAGATAGATAGACAGACAGACAGACAGTCGGGAACGGGAACTTATATGACTACTTATATGAATTAAATGAGATGCTCCCCATCAGGGTCTGGGCGAAGCCGGGCCGGGTCAGACAGACAGACAGATAGATAGTCGGGAACGGGAACGGGAGCTTATATGACTACTTATATAAATTATATGAATTAAATGAGATGCTCCCCACCAGGGTCTGGGCGAAGCCGGGCCGGGTCAGCTAGTTTTAATATAAATATAAGATTTAACGTAATTGTGGGTGTTGTCCCAGTGCGTTAAATACTGCTCCATAATATTATTGGATGACGGTGATTTATTTAATGGTGGCCCATTTTCATGAGTAAAAATGTTATTGTAGAGATTTACAAATCAAAAATTTTGCAAATGTCAAAACTACATTTAGGTCTTCTTGTAAAGGTGTATATACTCGAATACACCGACAGTAATAAACACCAATGATTCGCTTCTCCTTAAAAATAAATACTCCTCGGGCTATACGGCTGCAGGCTCGATGTATTTTAAAATTACATCACCATAAAATCGGTGCGGATATCATGTTTTGAGAAAAGGACAATCTTGTTTTTAAGAAGTTCTAAACAATCCTCAAAGGAGAAAATATTTAACTGTTTTCTTACTTGTTTTTCAACTCACGGTGCGGACCGGCAAAGAAGGGCTCGTGGACCGGCACCAGTCCGCGGAGCACCACTTTTGGAAGCACTACTTTACATGATGTTGCAATTAAACCCAACATTTATTGACTGTCTGTTATTTATTAGGCAATTGTATTTGCATTTGCTGTTGTTATTGTCTTCCACTTATTCCGTTAGGCGTCGCAGGGAGGAGTAATGTGATTTCCAGTTCTTGTGGCTGCCGCCTTTCCTTCAATTGCCTTCATATGGTCATGAAGAGTATTGTCTAAGATCAAATAAAATCCCCATTGGTTTCATAGTCCTGCCATAGGTTCTTTACATTTTTACGTTCAGTATATTGCCGGTACTAATAATAGCAAATAATTTTTTTCAACATCGTAGTAGCCACACCAAAACCTGGTATAAATGGAATGACATAGATCAAGCATCTCAAATTGACTTTATTCTAATTAGGAAATCAGACAGAAGGCTACTATTAGATTCAAGAGCACTCCCAATTACAGATGTTGATACTGATCACAAACCAGTCATAATAAAAAAGATTTCACCACACAGGAAAATAAGAAACAAAAAGGTAACAACACATGTCATCAATTATAGGAAGCCTCCCCCGATGTGTCTCCACCTTGCCGCGGTAGGGGAGCTTGTGTGTCCCTCTGACCCCATGTGCTTGCTGATGGGTGAAAACTACATATCGGACAGCTTATGGGATAGGGGCCAGACTAAGAGAGACACAACCTGCTGCTCTGCGGGTTAGACTGAGGTGAGGATAACAGTCAGAAGTTTAAATCAGGCGCACGAAGTTCTTGGTCCGGACCAAGGCTCTTGAGCCACTTAAGAGCCACTTAAGGCTCCCTGTCGAGGGCTTTGGCTGAACGCCTCTAAGCCACAAACCCTCGGATCTGAGAGCCAGGCCGATACCCGTCTACCGGAAAATAGAAACGTGATACTGAGCAAGCTACATGCTCAGGTCTGATACATGTTCGAAGGCTCTCAGCTGGGGGATATGAGGGATTCCCGGATGAGAGGGCCAGGCCGTTTCTCGTTCACTGCTGCACGAAGGTAAGGTGCTGAGCCGGCAGCACGTGTAGCCTACCTCGTGAGCGAGTACAAAAAAGTCAGAAAAGTGCTCCAGTCGAAGGACATGGTTACGAAAACTGTTTGTCTCTAACTCATAGAGAGTGTAGACAAAAGTGGAAGAACGTCTCAACAACGCGAAATGGAACGCACGGCGAGCGAACCTATTGCGTGGTCTGAAGTCACAAGCAAAAGCTTACCGAATGGATGTCGCTCGCAGTCTGACCGCTCCTGGTGTGTGCTTGAGCGATCAGTGGCAAGCGGGATGCCCAACACATGGAAGTGAGGAACTAAAGCAGCCATGAGCAGGACGTGGAAACTCCTTGGGTGAACCCAGTCTCCGAGCAATATGTGCCGGCTCTGCAATTATGGAAGCCTCCTTGGATAGCGAGATAATGCCCATGGTCTGCCCCTGCCTTCCCTTGAGGGCCGACCGCGATATCGTTGATCGTTCTGTCTTGACCAGCTGAGATGTGGGTGACATTACAACAGTCTAACGTGTCTCGAAACCAGAGGAAGGCTAACCTCACTAAAAAATGCCCGCCGGAAGTCGGAAGTGTCGTCCTACGGGTGGCAAACTAAAAATTGACACTACGCATTTACGTCCGAGTGAAATGTCTCGTCCGAATGTCTCTCGTGCTAGGAATAGCTCTGACTACCTAGTTTCCGAATGCCGCTCTTGTTCAGAACAGCTCTGACTAGGTAGTTTTCCGAATGTCTGTCGTGCCTGGAACAGCTCTGACGGGCGCAACGACAAGCACATGTCCGAAAACTCGCTGAGTGGATACCGTCTGCAGACCTGTCTGGTATGTGAGGGAACGGACCGGGGCGAACGAAATGCCCAATATATTGAAGTGAGGAATTAAAGCAGCCATGAGCAGGAGGTGACGATTCTCTCGGTGAGCCCAGTACCAGAGCATTATGTGTCGGCTCTGCAATTATGGAAGCCACCCAGGATGGCGGAAAATGCTATGGACTGTCCCTGCCTTCATTTGAGTTATGAACGTGCAGTCTTCGACTGTTCCAACTTGACCAGCTGGGAGGTGGACGGTACCACACAAGTGAGAGTCTCCCAGGAATGCTAACCTGGTCAAAAATGCACGCTAAAAGTCGGATGTGTTGGCCTACGGGTATCGGCCCAAGGGCGCATAACAGACACACCGCAATGACATCTGAAAAAAAAAAAAAACACTCCGAATGAACGCAAAGAAGAGAAGAAGAACTTGGGGCAGTGAAGTTGATCTTCTTGCCCTTTAAACCCCGTTGTTACGTGAGAAAACAAGGTTGTTACAAAGCTCGTCGTTTGGCTTAGTTTAGTTTAGTCGATGGATCAACATCACGGCACACGGGTGTAACCCATAAGTGCTCCGTTCTCCTCCTAACTCAAACCTGAGTATGGATAAACTCAGCTCAGTGCACGAACTCCGTAGCACCGGCGAGGATCCTGAAATACTTTGGGTAGATTTTTAACTCAACATTTTGCCCAGGCAGCGCCAGTAGGCTACTCTTTTTCGATTTCCAACTGCCAAGGGATTATTTACGTGTGCAACAATACACACGGACGTCCAATCTCACTACCCAGAGACCAAGGGAAATTTTATTACTAGAAGTCCACGTGAACAAAAATCCCGGTCCTCACCGGGGTTTGAACCCGGGACCTCCAGCACTCGAGGCGGACACAATACCTCGAGACCACGCAGCCACCCTCGTTGTTTTGTTTGCTAATAGCAACTGACGCACAATAAAAACACCACGCTGATATAAATGCACAACTGAAATTTTCACCAAGGAGTGACGCTGATACGACACATTCCCAAAATATCACTGCTACGTTAGTTTTCATTTGCAAAGACGTATATGGCAATCCCAAGAGTTTCTTCTCTGATTTACGTTACATCACACAGATGATGATGATGATGATGATGATGATGATGATGATGATGATGATGATGATGATGATGATGATGATGATGATGAAGATGATGATGATGATGACGAATAACACCCAAGTACAAGAATATTTAATCTGATAACTGAAAGTTATAACTTCTGCTTCTTCTTCTCCGCCTCCTCCTCCTTCTTCTCATTCTCCTTCTTCGTCTTCTTTTCCTCCTCCCCCTCGTTCTTCTTCTTCTTCTTCTTCTTCTTCTTCTTCTTCTTCTTCTTCTTCTTCTTCTTCTTCTTCTTCTTCTTCTTCTTCTTCTTCTTCTTCTTCTTCTTCTTCTTCTTCTTCTTCTTCTTCTTCTTCTTCTTCTTCTTCTTCTTCTTCTTCTTCTTCTTCTTCTTCTTCTTCTTCTTCTTCTTCTTCTTCTTCTTCTTCTTCTTCTTCTTCTTCTTCTTCTTCTTCTTCTTCTTCTTCTTCTTCTTCTACTTCTCCTCCTCCTCCTCCTCTTCCCCCTCCTCCTTCGTCTACTCCTGTCTACTATAAAGCGGACATTGGCGATCATGACACCCCAATCCTCTCTGTCACTTGCCATGTTGATGAGGCTGGTGTTGCTTATATTACTATATGTTTTCCCGCTATTTAATATCTCCAAATAATCATTCTCTGCCTCTCTTGCCTTGTAATTTTCTCACATCAGGTTAATTTCGTTATTCCACCTGTTCAGTTAAAGTTCACCATGGGCCAATTTTGTTATTCCACCTTTTCAGTTGGTATGCCCCATACATTTAATTTGTCTTTACCTTATGGCTATGATTACTGCTTTCATAACACCTAAAGCTTTCAATAAATTGCTTACATTACATTGGCTCCTTGCCGTCTTTGCAGACACAAATTTGTTAAACTGTGCTTCAAAAGGGCATAATAACTACAATCCATGGCGGTAGCGAATGTGACTAATCAGACCGATTCGCGCTGTAAATATTCGTCCACTATGGAAGCACGTGAACACATGGTCATTTCCACCATGCAGCACCATCTTACGCCTCACGCGCTCAGTGTGTGACCTATCTGCAATCATTTTCTCCTTTGTCTTTATTTCATTTCTGATCTTTGCCCTCCATGCAACACGTTCAGCTGCTTGCTCCCAATGTGCAATATTAATGCCTGTATCAATCATGTCCCGCTTACACACATCTTCCTATCGTAGTAGAGGCCGACCCCAAGATCTCTTACGCATCTGTAATTCACCAAAAAGGATGTCCTTTGGTATTCTGCCACCATCCATCCTCCTAATGTGTCCAATCCATTTAAGTATACGAAGACTGAGCATAGAACAAACCGCCACACAATCTGATTTTTCCAATACTTCAGTATGGTGTGATTTTGTCTTGCCGCATAATAACAAGTATTCTTCGCAGAGTCCAGTGGCGTCACTGGGGTTGGTGTCACCCAGTGCGGTAAACTCTTGGTGTCACCCCTCTAGACTTTCACCATGGTCTTCTTGCGAGTGTTCCTGTACCATATATAATCGCATATAGTAATGTTTGTAAAATAAGTCAAAAAGTTAATAAGGACATAAGAAAGAAAACAAATTGAACAATATAACTTCAATACTTCAGGTAAAACATAAATAAAGAACTTCGACAAACTCGGACAAAGTTAAATTTTTGTTATTTTGCTATGTCTGCTTTGTCAAATTTGCAATTTTTTTATTTTGGTGTCACCCCTTGATGGTGTCACCCGGTGCGGCCCGCACCCCCCGCACCCCCCCCCCCCCCCCCCTAGTGACGCCCCTGTCGCAGACACCACATATGAAAGCTGTTTAAACGTTTCTCTTGGTGTGATTAAGTTGACCAGGCTTCATTGCCATAAAGAAGAGTACTAAGGTCACAGGCTTGATAGACAAGGACGTTTGTTTTGGCAGTAAGCTTCCTGTACTCCCAATAAATTGTTACAAATAAATAGTCTCCAAGTTGAGATTACATGAAAACATAAATTATTACGAATAACACTGGCAGCTTGCTGTCTGGTCAGACGATAGTTTGTTACATTTTGTTTCAAAACAACAACAAAAGCCACATGACACAAGGCGGTAGCGAATGTGACTGACCAATTGGTCTGAATTACGAATAAACAACTACCATAAATGAGTTGGTAGAGAGCGGACGAGCAATGGACCAGTTTGACATCTCAACACCCTCAGGGAGTCAGGGCGAGTTAATGACTGAATGAATGGATGTGATTCTTCAGCTTTGACCAAGTCAAACGGGGTCAAGCTAAACTAGGGCGCCATGCGGGAAGTCACAGAAGAATAATCAACGAACACAGAACTGGTGTCGCAGTCGCTACACGCTGAGTGAATTCGGAGGAGAAGTTCTGGGTACTTATAGATTAATAGTTTGATGTGCAGTGAGGATAATCTGTCGACTGACAGACTGACTGACTGACTGACTGACTGACTGACTGACTGACTGAATGACTGACTGAATGACTGACTGAATGACTGACTGACTGGTGGACTGACTGACTGCTTGACTGTGTAACTGAACACATTGACTATCTAACTAACTAACTAACTAATTAACTAACTAACTAGCTAGCTAACTAACTAACTAACTAACTAACTAACTAACTAACTAACTAACTAACTAACTAACTAACTATAGTATGTCCACATTTGTTTGCCTTCATTCACGATCAATTATTTTGAAAACTGTCTGTTGCAACGTTATGAAATTTTTCCAGCCGTCTTATATTTACCCCTACCCAAGGAATATGTCTTTGATAGGTCCAAAAACAACTTAAATCATTGAAAGCGGCGACATTCCTTTGATGTTTTGCTGAACAACTACTGATTTCTCGCTAATAAAGTTATTTTTACGGTAATGGGAGACCTGCCAATTCTGATGACACACAAAGGCGTATCCGGATTCGTATGGGAGTGGGTGCAGTGAAAGAATTAGCTTAAAATCGACAGGTCAGCTGCATTGCACCGGGTTTTTATCCCATATGGCTCAGTTTCTTTCCGCAGCGCGGAAAGCGTCGCACAAAGCACGAACTCCGTAGTTCCAGCGACGACCCTCGGGAGTCTCCGAAAAAATGCACTCGTGAAATGAAGGACGCGGCCGGAATCGAACATACAACCTTCGGAGCCCGAGTCAGACGGCTTGACCACTTCACCACGGAGAATCCCGAGAGGGGTGCAATGTGTAATATTAGTAAAGACAGATAATTTACAGAGACACGGGGTAAATAATTTGTAAATTAACAGGAAAGTAGAAGGAATATATTTCTTACCTTATTTTTAATTTCTTCTTGTTTCTTCAGCTGATGCTGATGCTGTAATGTTTAGGGCCTGCAATTCGTCTGAATAGTTGGAGCAAAATATCCCAGTAAGTGTGTACGTAAATTAAGGTCTGCGATCTGCTCAGACCTTAATCTGTGTCGGACGATTCCAGTAGGTTGATGATTGCTCTCGGTTGCATAAAATTCAATCCATCCTTTCTCCAATAGTCATCTTCCTCTTTCAACACATGGTCCTGACGTTTTTTCCAGCAACTTGTATCAATATTTAATAGCGTGGACAGACAGACAGACAGACAGACAGACAGACAGAAAGGTAGGTAGGTAGGTAGGTAGGTAGATAGGCAGGTAGGCACGCAGAAAGGTAGGTGGGTGTGTGGGTGGATGGCTGGCTGGCTGGCTGGCTGGCTGACTGGGTGGGTGGGTGGGTCGGTAGGTCGGTCGGCCGGCCGGCCGGTAGGCAGGTAGACAGACAGACAGACATATAGATAGATAGATAGATAGATAGATAGATAGACAGACAGACAGACAGACAGACAGACAGACAGACAGACAGACAGACAGACAGACAGACAGACAGACAGGCAGGCAGACAGACAGACAGACAGACAGACAGACAGACAGACAGACAGACAGACAGACAGACAGACAGACAGACAGACAGACAGACAGACAGACAGACAGACAGATAGATAGATAGATAGATAGATAGATAGATAGATAGATAGATAGATAGATAGATAGATAGATAGATAGATAGATAGATAGATAGATAGATAGATAGATAGATAGATAGATAGATAGATAGATAGATAGATAGATAGACAGGTAGACAGGTAGATAGATAGACAGAACGAACTAACAGAACGAACGAACAGACTTTATTTTCAAAGGGTAACAAATTGGGCACGCAGGCCCGTCTTACATTCGGCCCTTCCAATCATTCATCATTCTTTCATCAACAGTGCATAGGAAAAAACATTGTCACATGAATTTTGTAAACATAAACAATGCATATTACTATGTTATGAGACACATCCACCACACACCCACACATCCCCCATTCACTCCAACTTCCCCACCTAACCACACACACATACAATACATTCCCCCACCCATCCACCACATCCCTCTGACCCACCACACATCCCATCCACCCACACCCCAAGCACACATACATTCAATAACCTACACACATCTCCCAACCCACTCACATATCCTCTACCCGTCCCATTTCCCACCAACAATCACTCACCCAATATCCTCCTCCACCCACACACCTCCAACCACCCAACCAAACACACATTCCTCAGCCACACACATGTCTCCCTGTCAACTCACATATTCCGCACCTACCCACACACAAATTCCGCACTCACCCACATAATCTCCCATCTCCCCCAGCCCACTCACAGATCCCGAGCCCGCACCTACAAACATCCCACCATCTCCTAACCTGCACACACTCACCCACCCACATATCCTCTACCCACCCACACATCCTCTACCCACCCATCCCCCAACCAAACATCCCTTAACCACACACCCTTACTCATATACAATCATCCACCCACACATCCTCTATCCAACCACACATCCTCTATCCAACCACACATCCTCCATCCACCCATTCCCCCAGCCACACATCCCTTAACCACACACCCCTACCCATATACACACACATCCCCACCCACGCACAATCTCCCCACCCATACAAACATCCCTCACACACATCCCCACCCACCAACACATTCCCCATTCACAAACACACACCTCCCATCCACGCACACACAACCCATACATTCATCCCCTCACACATCCCTAGACACACGTACTTATCCCTCAACCACTAACACCCACACATCCCTTACCCACTCATCAACACATACATCTCCTATCTAACCACCCACACTCACACATCCCAACCACCCATCTAAGCACACATCCCCCACCCTCACACACATCCTTCACCCACCCACAAACCCAACCACATCTTCACCCACCCACACAAACATCATTTAACCACACCCAGCTCCCCTCCCACACAATACCACACCCGCACACATCCCAAAGACACATCCCTCACCCACACACACACATCTATCCACACATCTCCTACCCATCCACACATCCCCCAACTACAATCACCCTCACTACCCACACATACATCCTTCATTCAGCCACACACACCCCCACCCAGCCAGACATATCTCCAAATCCATCACCAACACCCATCACGCACCCCTCCCCCAACCCACACACCCCCAACACACATTCACCCACACATCTCTCACCCACACATCTCTGACCAACACACACTTCCCACCCATCCACCCAAACATCCCACACCCATACACATCCCTCGCCCACACACACATCCCCAAACCCACAACCACCCCCACCTGCACACATCTCACACCCACCACATATCCCCACACCCACATCTCCCCACCCACACATATACCCCCACCCATCCCATAACCCACCATCAATCATCCACCAACATATCCTCCTCCACCCACTCACCCACAACCACCTACACAAACACACATCCCCACCCACAAACACATCTCCCCATACACCCATACATCTTGCACGCACCCACACACAATCCCCCACCCACCCACACACAATCCCCCACCCACCCACACAAACCCACCCCTCCCACCCACACATCCTGAGCCCACCCACACACATCACGAATCCACCCACACACACATCCCCCGATCCCCCAACCTACTATTATGATCAAACTCCCACACTTTACACACACATACAGTGACGATTGTCGTGAGCATTGTCGCAAAATTGTAAAGAAAATGGAGAAAAATTGTACATATACATTTTGTAACTTAAAAATTAGTGATGCAATTCAACTCTCTCTCTCTCTCTCTCTCTCTCTCTCTCTCTCTCTCTCTCTCTCTCTCTCTCTCTCTCTCTCTCTCTTACTAACGCTCTCACTCACATTACAGTAATGTTATATTATACATGATAAAATAAAGTGTCATACATACAAAATGATAATGTGAAAGATGAAAATACACAAAAAATATGGAATGGCATGTTACAGGACATGCGAGCACTGAATTCGCTCTCTCTCTCTCTCTCTCTCTCTCTCTCTCTCTCTCTCTCTCTCTCTCTCTCTCTCTCTTTCTCTCTCTCTCTCTCTCTCTATCGCTCTCTCTCTCTCTCTCTCTCTCTCTCTCTCTCTCTCTCTCTCTCTCTCTCTCTCTTACACAGGCACACACACATTCCCCACACACACACACATATCCCTCACATACACACCCATACATACATCCTCACATCTTGACAAATACTTGATGCCTCACATGATGACTGAAGCTAATAAGAACAAACTCCCACACTTTACACACAATTGAGACACTGACGATTGTCGTGAGAATTCTCGCAATTGCAAGAAGTGGAGAAAAAATTGTACATATACATTATGTACAGATAGATAAATAGACAGATAGATAGATAGATAGATAGATAGATAGATAGATAGATAGATAGATAGATAGATAGACAGACAGATAGATAGATAGATAGATAGATAGATAGATAGATAGATAGATAGATAGATAGATAGATAGATAGATAGATAGATAGATAGATAGATAGATAGATAGATAGATAGATAGATAGATAGATAGATAGATAGATAGATAGATAGATAGATAGATAGATAGATAGATAGATAGATAGATAGATAGATAGATAGATAGATAGATAGATAGATAGATAGATAGATAGATAGATAGATAGATAGATAGATAGATAGATAGATAGATAGATAGATAGATAGATAGATAGATAGATAGATAGATAGATAGATAGATAGATAGATAGATAGATAGATAGTGTCGTAAGTAATCCTTTATTACTTTAGTGTCGTCCCTGGAGTGAGGGGAATCAATACCCACAATTTTTTAACCCAATATTATTGTCCTAGAGAAACCACCAGAATCCATCCACAAAACTCCCTCAGTCTGTAGACACCTCTTTCTTACTCTCACTCACCCCTGGATCATGCCCCCTCTCATTCTTATCCAACACAACATACTCAACAACTCTAGCTTTAACAAATAAATACAACAATTAATTTATAAAAACAAAGAGTATGTGTGTGAGAGGTGTGTGTGTGTAATGTGTAGAATGTGTGTCGAATATTCTAATGTGTATGTAGAATCAGACCAGTGAATCAGGAGCAAAGTCTGTTAAATCACTGTGCTGAGCACACAACAGCACCATGTATTCCGGACAGTGAACCTCACCCAGAAGATGTTTCTCCGTCCACGTGACGACTTTCTCAGATAACGCTCGAACAAACAGGATCAGTTAGACACTGTTCGATCTTGGTCTTCACTCTAACAAACACGGTGAAGTTACTCTGTTTAATAATTTTTGTTGAACATAGAATCTTTCAATTAACTGAAATGTCACTTGAGAAAATCTACTGTTCACAAGTCTCTGATTATAAGATTTTTCCCCTCTTTAACAAACAACCTATTAATGTTTCTAGGTAGATGTATGTATGTATATATATATATATATATATATATATATATATATATATATATATATATATATATATATATATGTGTGTGTGTGTGTGTGTGTGTGTGTGTGTGTGCCCTTGGTATATGAGTTATGAATCTTCGATGATGAACCTTATCACTCAGTAAACACAACACTTATGTTCATCAAGTCCGGCTCAGCAGAAGCCAGGTTTCTGCAGACCAACTAGGTTCTGAGCCCCGTGTAAAAGCCTCTCAGTAACCTCTGTCTTCATTCCGTGTGCCATCATTGTATAAAACTTTTAAACTGCTCCTTCGTAATAAATCATCGCACACTCAAGTGGAACCTGTTGAGTAGAGAACATCATGGTGAGAGCAACTCAATCCTGACCGTAATTATGTGAGTGTGGGCCAATAGCAGCACTCAGATCTATAACAGAGATCCGATCTCTGTCATACGGCCAAATAGCTCATCACATTGGTCTGATACATGGAAACACCAGGAAAGAATAAATGAACGGGTAGAAACCCAGCAGATGCCCTACTGGAAGATCCTACCATTTCACATTCCCCTCCTCCCTCCCAACCATCCTCAATCTCTCTAATTATTATCCCACTACATTGTCCTCAACTCCCTGAGTAAAATGATATATCACACAAGCTAGTTAAAGCCATACAATAGGACACTAGTGCCGACACTCCTATAATACTTTCTATCACCGCACTTATAGAACATTCTATCACCGCACCTATAATACATTCGATCACCGCACAGTACTGTACTCTATTCCTAATCATACTCAAAGTTAGATATTATTAATAGAATACCATATGCCTATTCCGGTTGATGATTGAGACTATGCAATCACAGAATGGATCTATGTCCGCCGATACATTATCAACACTTTGACACTCTTTCAATTAACACAACTCGGAATACTGCGCCGATCTTCAACACTTCAGAATTTTTGGTCGACTCCTCGAACTTGTTTACCGCAACTGCTTTTATATCGGGGCTTGAGTGACGTCACCAAATTGTCTAGACGCAGAGGCGTCGAGAAGTTGTTTCCCTCTTTATTTTTCCCAACTCAATGTGAACATCTGGCTGGTGTCCCCTTTCATCTGGGAAATTGTCTCCTGTCTGAGATCTAGAGAACCTTCTCCACATCACAAGACTCCATCCGACGTCTGGCCAGACATTCCGTCTATCACTTCAAAGGCTTACTCCCGCCTTGTAGACGGATGGCGCCATTGTACGTTTCTCGAACAACCCACATCATACAGAAATGCCGACCGTGTGCACACAGTTTTTGCGACATATTTTGTTCCTCAGTCTATACAACATCAAAGGGTTGCCTGTTTTCGCAGACGAATGTCGGGTCTTGTTTGCCATCGATCGAAACTGTCAAGTTTTTCCGCGATATAGGCCCCCTCCTAAGAGAGTAGTCCGCAACAACTCTTTCTTCTTGGAGGTTCGATCCAGGTGATCTATTCCTCTTCATCAGGAGCTGGATGTCTAGACAGGAAATCAGCTCCAACATTTTCCTTTCCAGGTATATACTCCACTGTAAAGTGGTATGGCTGAAGTAGCAACGACCACTGCATCAAACGGGCGTTGAGCTTCTGAAAAGTGGCCAGGAACATCAAGGGTTGATGATCTGACTGAACTCGAAACTGAACTCCATACAAATAGGGCTGGAATTTTTGCACGGCCCATACGAGAGACAGACAGTCTCTCTCGACGGTCGAATAATTCCTCTCAGCCGGGAGAAGTTTCTTGCTTGTGTATGCCACTGGTTTCAAAACTGAAGCATCGTCTTTTCCTTCCTGTAACAAAGCTGCCTCAATCCCAATCCCACTTGCATCCGTTCTCAACACAAATGGTTTGGAAAGTTCCGGGAGCTGTAACACAGGTTTGCTGACCAAGGCCTCCTTCAACTGACTGTAGGCACGCTCACATCCTGGTGTCCAAACGCTTTGGTCCGGGAATCCCTTTTTCGAGGTTTCTGTTAATGAAGCTCCCAGTTCAGTGAAATGTGGGATAAATTTGTGGTAGAATCCACACAACGAGAGAAAAGATCGCACATCTTTCTTCGTTTTTGGCCTTGGAGCACTTCTGATTTTCTCTAGGTTCTTTTCCTCTGGGACAATGTGTCCTGGAGTTATGGTGTGACCTAGAAGTTATAGAGTCTGGTAACCAATCATGCACCTGGAAGCCCTGCTTCCTTGAGCCTATTGAAAACTCTTTCCAATGATTGTAAATGGTCATCCAAGCTGACACTGGAAATCAGAATATCATCCATGAATGAGATGATGGACGGATCCTGTAAAGGATCAAGTAAAGTCCTCATCATGCGAGTAAACACACTAGGTGCATTGCTGAGTCAAAGGGGCATGACCTTAAATTCGTAATGTCCACTGGGGGTACTGAAAGCCAGCAGTGGTCGAACCTCTGGTTTGACCGGAATCTGATAATACCCGCGACTCAGATCCATCTTTGAGAAATACCTTGCCTTATGGAGCCTCGCGAATAACTGAGTTGAATTCGGCAAAGGTTCCACCTGAAATTGTGTATGACTGTTCAGAAGTCGGTAGTCTATACACAACCGGTGTTCTCCACTTGGTTTGCGTAACAAAACTACCCCCGCATTGTATGGGGATGTGGATGGCGCAATCAGGTCATCCTCCAACAGTTTCTGTATTTCCTCCTCCAGGGCCTTTATTTTTAGTTAGTTAGTTAGTTAGTCGACAGATCATCCTCATTGCACATCGAACCATTCAGTCCATAAGTGCTCGGATCCCCTCCTCAGCAAATCCCGCAGCGTGTAGCGGCTAACGACGCCAGTTCTGTGTTGGTTTATCAATCGTCTTTGGCTTCCTGCGTAGTGTTCTTGTTTGGCCACACCTCTTTTAATTTGCTGCTCTCGCAGTCTGGCCATTGTTGTAGATTCACAGTCATCACTTGGTTCTCGCAAAAGTCTTACTTCTCGTAGAGCATTCAGAATGTCGGCCTGGTCCATGGCGCGTCCGCCCTCCACAGTAGCCTCACCTGCGAGCTTGTCAGCCCGCTCATTTCCTTGTACTCCCGCATGCCCTGGCACGAAGATGAAACTAATCTTTGCCAGTCGAGACCGCTCCAGAGGCAGCAACCATTCTCTTCGGATCGACCCCTCTTCTATCCTCTTGATCATGTTCATTGAGTCGCTAAGGAAACAAGCCCTAGTGAATGTCTGTGTCTCGAGCCATGTTATTGATTTACTTACTGCCATGACTTCCATGGTCAGGCTACTTGTGGTTTCAGTAAAAGCACCAGAGTCCTCCTTCACAATTCTCCCTCCGGTCCGAGCTGTAAAGGCCCATGAGCTTCTCACATGTCGGACGACCGACCCATCTGTGTAGATGACCGCGTCACCGTCTAGCGAATTCCCGAAAATCAACGCTTGTACTTCAGCCTCAACAGCAGCCGGATTTTCTTGTCTGCATTTTCTGTCAAGTTGGATGCAAACTGAAAAGGATGTGCAGAAGTCTGTTGGCACTTGCACCCACTCCTCGCCAGGTTCTAAGTCCTCAAGTGAACACACCTGTTGAAGAATGTCTTCGGCTTGACCCATCCACGACCGTCCTCTTTTTAACCTGCTGCCCTTCACCTTCCTAATTTCACTATGCAGTGGATGTTGTGTGTTTGCGTTAATTCTGAGGTAGGCGCGTGCCCTGCAATCTTGTATTCTCTCTTCAATGGTTGGAAACCCAAGAAGGTAGCGCATCGCCCTGCATGCTGTATCTCTTGTACATCCAAGAATAATGCGCATAGCTTCATTCTGTATCCTTTCCATCCGTTCTATCTGCTTATGGCTGAGAGTCAGGATTGCCATTGCATACTCCAAAACAGACATGACCAACCCCTCGTACAGAAGACATAGATGGCGCTGCTCACAGTTTGCTGCCGCCATCACCCGCATCGCTGCCAAACCCCGCTTGGCCTTTGTTATCACCTGGTCTATGTGCACATTATAAGCAAGGCTTCGATCAAACCGTATCCCCAGGTAATTCATTGCCTGCGTTCTTTCCACCGTCTCTGAACAAAACATTACAGTTGGTGTTGGAGTGTTGACAATATGATTATTCAACGAGAATCAAGTCACTGTTGCCTTTGTTGGGTTGACCATTGCCCCAGCTTCATCACACCAAGTACTTATGCGATTGAGTTCGGTTTGTAGTTCCACAGCAACCTCCTCTCTATCCTTCCCCTGACGATACACTAAAACATCATCGGCATATGACAATGTCCTGCCAGGTCCAGTGATCTGCTCACTGGTGATTCTCACTGTGTAGGCGTTGAACAGTACCGGAGATAATGGTGATCCCTGTGGTAGGCCAGGATATATTGTTGTTGGTTCCGAAGTCCAACTGCCACATCTAAAAACTACTTTCCGTTGGAAGAGGGCTGCAGCGATCCAACTAAGGAGGAATGGACTTATGTTTAGTTCGAGAAGCTGAAACATTAAAAAAATCCAGTGGTACTCTGTTGTATGCGTCCTCAAGATCAATCGCTGCAGCAACGGTTTCAGTGCCTGAGTGGAAACCTTCATAGACATCCTGGGCAAAGACTGCTGCATTGGTCCAGGTTTCCCTTTATGGACGGTACCCACCCAGGGTGGGTGGGAAAACACCTTGCCTCTCTAGTTGGCTTGATATTTTCCTGACAATTACCTTCTCCAGCAGCTTGCCTATTGTATTCTGCATGGTTATAATTCGATATCCCTGAATTTTTTTGTGGTCTTTGTCAGGCTTCGGCAAGGGAATCAGATAGCTGTGTAACCATTCCTCCTTGATGCTAGCACCCCCTATACTGTTGTTGTACATGTCTGCTAGTTTCTCTAGCTCATTGTCGGTACACCTATTAATGTCGTCGTATCTTATACCATCAGGACCTGGAGCACTGTTTTTTGATCGTCGAAGCACAGCCTTGATTTCTTTCACTGTCACTGTGTCTTCATCCGAAGTGTCCTGGGCCTTGCATCTGTCTGAGGTGACCTCCTTGGCCAGATTTCGGCCTCCCATGTCTGTCTGGTTGCTTTGCTCAAGGTAGCGTTCAAAGAGGGCTTTGCCCTTGTCCTCGTCAGTCCTCTGCCAGATGAGGTCAGCACCTTGGAAGTCAGAAATGCTCTTATTCTTGACTACACCACTCATGCTTTTATGTAGTCGCCAGAACAATTTCAGTGACTTGTCTGTGCTTACTCTTTGACACACCTCTGCCCATTTTTCGCTTTTAACAACCTTGACCAGTTTTTTGAAGTAGCTTACTTTTGTATGCATCTCTCTTTCTAAGTGCAAGCAGGGACTAGGATGACCAGCTCCGTTCTTCTTGGCATTTTGCCATCTCCTTACAGCACTACGCTTATCCACCCAAGCCTTCTCCACCTCGAAACTCCACCACGGTGGCTGCCTCAGCTTTTTTTCCTGCCCTGAAACGTTCTGCGCTTGTCACGTCTTATTTTACTCACCACATCTTGCCCTGTACTGTCATACTGGAACGTCTTTACCTTTAGCTTGTGCTGCCTGGTTCTGCCTTTCTCCACCAGTATGCTGCACGGGTGGTGGTCGCTGCCATGGTGTCCTAGGACACCCCATCTACACACTGTAGTGAGTGAAGGTGAAACTAGCGCCAGATCAATAGCACTGTCCTCATCGCCCGGACGGCTTGCTGTCCTGGTGACACAGCCACTGTTGATACAAACCAGGTCGATGGTTTCCAGTGCAGTCTCGAGCTCTTCCCCCTGTGTATTGGATGAAGTGTTTCCCCATGATCTGCCTTTAGCGTTGAAATCACCACAGAAAATAACATTTCTCTCGTGGCCTAATATGCCACTTAAGCACTGCCACTTCTGGGCGTCCACACTGGCATTGCGGGCATAAACATCAAAATCAGCGCATATCATGCGGATAAAAAAAAAAAATCACCGTATTGTAATGTGTTAAACCGAATTATCCAGCTAGAAAACACACTGATCATGTAACCTAGCATCGGCCACTCGCAAACTGAAGCAACACAATCACAGACGGAAACAAACACGCTTCAGTTTTCGGCGTATTTAAAAAGGGGGATAATTTTATTCGAGTAGTTATGTGTTTGTTCAGTCGTGATCGGTGAAACAAGAGGAAGAGAATCGATCACCGCATACCAAGCCGTTGTTAACGAAGATATTGGTCAACGGATCGCCATTGATGGAAATAAATGTCATGCGTGGCGAGGCACAGCTCGCGCTACGCACATCAAGGTGGAAAGCAACGTGGAAGAGAACTGAACAACTCATGTCATAAACATATCACCTGGTGTGTTTGCCAGCGGAAATATTCGGCCCGTTTTGATAGCGCTGGCGTGATCACGTGTTCGAGTCTTTGTTAACCGCTGACCACACCTTTTGACACCTTTCCGACATTTTAACAGCACGAAACACAAAGTTTTAATTATAGACATCAGATGAAGGTTGTGAAGGGGAGGGGAGGGGATGGGGGAAGAGAACTACTGTTGTTGATGGCAAGTTTGCGTTCAGTAGTTTGCCATGGCTCTCTGAACGACGGGCTCCAATACTAACAGCAAAACGCTGTCTGCTGCCAAATCGCGCGCAGATGGTTTAGAACGCGGTTAAGCGGGCGTGCGAATCACGTCCGTAAGGCCTTAGCCACGGAAACCGGCACTGGAATGACTACTTCGTTCAGTAGTTTGCCATGGCTTTCTGAACGACCGGCTCCATTACCGATTCGGTAAAATACAGCGCAACGCGATCTGCTGCCAAATCGCGCGCAGCTGTGTTTCGAACGCGGGTAAGCTGGCTTACGAATCGCATCCGTAAGACCTTAGCCACGGAGGCCGATACTACACTTACTACCTCGTTCAATAGTTTGCCATGGCTTTCTGAACGACCGGCTCCCATAACAATTTGGTAAAATACGGCGAATCTGCTGCCAAATCGCTCGCAGCTGTGTTTAGAAAGCGGGTAAGCGGGCTTACGAATCGCCTCCGTTATACCTTAGCCACGGAGACCGGTACAGCAATGACTACCTGGTTCAGTAGTTTGCCATTGCTTTCTGAACGACCGGCTCCCATTCAAATCGAAAATATTCCGCTGGACTTGATAGAATAGGCGTGATCACGTGTTCGAGTCTTTGTTAACCACTGACCACACCTTTTGACACCTTTCCGACATTTTGAAAGCCTGGAACGCAAAGTTTTATTTATAGACATCAGATGAAGGTTGTCAATGGCGGACAGCGGATGGGAGGAGGGGAGGGGGGAAAGAAAATAGCTACGCCAATTCATACAGGCACTAATGCGCATTGAGCATATGGTGCTAGACGCCATATAGTTATGAATACTTCAGTGTCAGCGACCTGTGCGCTGCAGCTTTCAAGACTCCGCTACTTTCGCACTGCACGAAATAACAATTCATGACATTTGCGAAAGGAATGCAATTTATTCAGAGCCGACATGTGAATGGCTCTACAAGCATTAGGCTTCATCATTGTTACACAATATGAATATATCAACGTGATGATAGATGATGCTAGCATTACACAATCTAAATGATATAGCCCTAAGTTTGCCTATGGCCTAGAAAGCTATCGTATTGGTCAAGGATACGTCCGACCTCTCTACCGTCTCCAGTCAGTCTGTCCCGCTACACATAGCGTGGACCAGCACGGGCCCTTTTTCCCTGCGTGCAGTTGCTACTATTGCGTGCCTGGACTGGCCAGCACGCTGGCTGGTGAGTTTGAGTAACCTGGCCTATCACGGTTACCAGCAACCCAATTGCTTGGGGAAAGCCCTCGCTCATCCGTACTCTTTGCCCTCTGGTCTGACACAAATGTGTCTCCCTGCGAGGTATTAATAGTTGTCGGTGTCTTCCCTGTCTGGGTGTCTCTCTACTAGCCTAGTGTTAACTCCTTACTCCTGTAAGGGCTTATTGGGGGTGCTGACAGGGTCCCCCTCCTCTTCGCGAAGTGTTACTTCCCCTTTCTCATCTTTGTAACACTTCTTGGTTACAAAAGAAAAATTGGTTGTCCCCAATTTTGTCAGCTCTCCAATAAGTATAGAACTTTCTAGTTTGGGGATAGAACAATATCTTCTACCTTCATTCACAGTGTTCTATCTTTTCACTTGGCTGATTTAGTAGCCCATGTTTCAGTATAGTTGGATCTCTAGATATGTCAAGGATTGGTAGTGAACCGGAAACCGTTGTCTTATGACTTACGTCCTGGCTTCTGTCGTTAGACCCTATGTCTCTTGACTTCCACCCATTGACTTTTGTCTTGACCTGTTCCTCATATTGCCCGAAAATGACAATCCACACTCTAGTTGACTCTGTTATGAGTACAACACATGAGCACCAAGTGTTCATGTTCCCATCAATATCCCCTCCAACTCTATACACATAGCTCTACTGTTCACCTTCTCGCTTCCGCATGTGAAAAAGCTATGTTCACTGTTACCTGTAGGTTTCTGATTATTTATTGTGTCCCCTGAATTTAGAGTTATTGTTCTTTGAACTTATTGGTGTGTGCAACTTTTATGTGTTCGTTTTCCTGTTTGTTTGCGTGTTTTCTAATAAACTAAAGTGTACTTAACTTTCTAACATGTGTATGCGTTAGTATACTAAATGTGTGTGTTCCTTCGAGCGCCGCAAATCGGTTTATTGTGGTTACAAACGTTCGTTATTTTTATTTGTGACCACAACTCCGTTTTCTGAAGCTCAAAGTACGTTCTCTCTATATTCTGCTAAAGTGTTGCTGTACCACATATAAAACCTTTGACAACACATTGGAAACACACATGACACAGACAAGTCAAATAAGACCTTTCCAGATGTGGAAAAAATTATTTCCGCTGTCTTTCCCTTTCGCTCTCTTTCTTTCAATGTTTACTAAGTTTTCGCATTCTCTCTCCGCATTTTCCTTTCTTTCATTCATCTGTCATTCCCTTTCATACTTTTCTTTCACTCAATCATTCTCTCGTCATTAAAATATGGTTCATAATATTACATACATAAACAATATATATATATATATATACAATAAACGATTGGCTGAATTATAACAGTAATCACGCCAAATGACTGTGCGGTTTGCTTGCACGCGTCATGTCTGTACGAAAATATACATAGTTATAAGGATGGTTTGTTACCGATCCTGATATAGTAACTTTCATAATTTGGTGTGCTGACCTAAATTACCTTCAAGGGAAATAATTTACTACTACTTTCATTTAAGCGAAATTGGTTAATTACCTTAAATGTTACTTGTGAAAAAGATGATATTAATTCCTAAATGATTGGCATTGATTTTGAAATGATATATTAACTAAATGGATGTATAAATGCTTATGATTATAAGTAAATTAACTAATATAGGATCTAGTAATTGTATTTCTATAATGGATGTTTTAATAAATGGGTTATTAATTAAATGATGGTGATTTCTAACTAAGCAAATAAGAAAATAAAGTTATATATGCGTTTACATAATTTGCAATAGAATAAATAATAGAAAAATGAAGTTATAGATATTGTAAATAAAATAATAATGTACATATATCACAGTTACATTTCTATATCTAATTACACTAAGTTGACGTCCTCCTCTGCGTTGTGAAGCTGGAGCAAATCTCTTTGTAGACTATACTAACATAGTTCATTACACCAAAGTCTTTAATGCTCTTCTTGACGGATAGTGTATTAATATAGTTGCCTACCACATCATGTAGGTCCATAGCTAACCCTGTATTGTCATTCGGGGTCTAATCGCTGATTCAATACATTCAATTCGGGGTCTAGCCTTACTATATTATGGCGTTAGTTGACAATCTTTCTTTTCTTTCGGGGTCTTACTATGATGTTGGTTCATAACTTCTGCCATCAATTCGCAGTTAGCGTTGGTTCACAACTTCTCTAGATCAGGTCTCAGCTGGGTTCGCTGTCCTATTAGCGTTAGTTGCCATAATCTAAATTACGTGTGTCTCAGCGCATGTTAGTTTTGCGTATGTTCATTACACTTCTATAGCACTGTTCTATTCACACAAGTCACGTATCAGGCGATAATAACGCACTTACGACATGTCTTATTCACCACACATGGCACTTGGTTATTTACCATTACAGTGTCAATGTTTCTGGTGGTGTATGGTCGCTTCCTTCCTGTAACTCAGGTATTTGAATGGATGAAGGACGACTTAAAATGTCTGCAATCGTATTTAATCTCCCTTTTTAATGTTGGATGGTAAACGTATAATTTTGGAAAATTAAAGCCCACCTGTTAATTCAGATTGCCAGATTGCATCACAGACAATGGAGAGTTATCGGATTGGATTACAAACTGTGCTCCTGCCAAGAAGCGATGAAACTTTCTCACACAATAGATCAAACTCAGGCCTTTCATTTCTGATGCTGAGTATCTTCCTTCAGCAAAAGTGATGTTGCGAGCTACGGGGTGGAACGTCCCGTCGTTGAACTGACCTATGATTCCAGATCTGGATATGGCACTCATATCTGTGCGTAAGAAATAAGTGAGTTTCGGGTTAGGCATACGAAGGATAGATGGAACGATGAAAAAATGTTTCAATTTCGATACTGCACTAATTAATCGTGCATCTTTTACAAATAACTTAGCCGAAGCTTTTAAGATGTTAGAAAAACCACTGATGAATTTTCTATAGTAGTTTGGGACCTGTTTCTTGGTCGTTGGCCTTGTTACATTTAGAAATTTAGTGACGATACTGTCATCAGTTTTCAATTGGCCCCTGCAGATGTTATGACTCAGGAAGTCAATTTGTTCCATGCCCAACTCTATTTTGGACGGCTTAGCTATGAGTCCACACAATCTCACGCTGTTGAAGACCTGTCGACGTTTCGTTAGGTGTCTTGTCCCGTCTTTCGTCTGATTGCATCTGTTATTTCTATATGTCGAGATATTTGTCGCAGTTGTGTTTACTGTCGGAACTGGTAGTTCCATGTCGTCCAATACTGTTGTGCTACTACTTGTGTGTGCTGTTATCTGGCTACGTGTGTTTGCGTTGTCGCTGTTGTGTGTCGCCTTACCTAGTGAAGTTGAGTTGTGTATGTCTGTCGTCTCATTGCTTAGTGTTGGTGCATTCTGTTCGTCTGTCTGCTGTTCTTTTTGTGCAACGTTAGGTTTCAGGATGTTGATATGAAATATCTCTAAGGGTTCTTTTATCGATATTTCATTATCCGCATCTGATATTTTGAGTTTAACGTTGAGAGGCCCTTGGCAACATGTTAGTACCATGTTATGTTTATCGGTTAGTTGAATCACAGCCTTTTGGTTCGGTTTAAGGTGAATCGTTTTAGTACCCTCGTTTGGATAGTTATGTTTTCCATTACTCGACACCTGCATTAGGGGTCCAGTAATATCGACCGCTATACTTTCAAGTGGTCTAGATGCTATCACTGATTTTTGCACTTCGGCCTTTACATGTTCTTTCTTTCGTACCCGATGTTGACACACCTTACAAGAGCGACAGAAAGATTTTATGTCCGAACAAAATTTCGGCCAGTAAAATTGTGATAGAATTCTGGCTCGCGTTTTATGATAGCCCAAATGTTCAGCGAACGGTGGTGAATGTGCGGTTTTTAGCACCTTTTCCCGGTATGTTACAGGTAACACCGTCTGCTGAATTTCATGGTTATTATATGAGTAATAACGCATGAGAATTCCATTAACCTTTTTAAAGTACCAGGAAGAATTTTTAGAAACTTTCTTTCGCTCACACAACAAGTTAAAATATGGTGTGAGTGTTTGGTCGGTGCTTTGTGCCTCGCTCAACTTTTGGCGAGTATTGTTGATATCTGCACCACTTGGTGTTAGTAGCTGTAAAGTTTTATTTTGTAAGTCAGTATAACTTATTTCTGTATCTGACTTAGTTACAGCGTTGACCCTGTGTGTTTCAATCCAGGCTTTTATGTTGTCGTCTGTACATTCTTTTAATGCATCAAGACATCCCAAAATAAGGTCCGTACATGGATTTTGGAGGATAGCGCATGTAAATGTGCCGGTAAGGAACGGGGTATTGATATGCGCTTTTGCCAGTGGATATTTCTCGATGGTACCCGAGAAAGTACGGCATTTGACCAATTCACCCGTATAATCTTCTGTTCTAGCAAGTTCTCTTCTTAATCCCAGTATAGTACTACCGCTATCAACTAAGCATTGGCATGGTTTACCATTGACCTGTGCATCGTAGAACTTAAGGTTACCTCTGGAGGCACATGCTGCATTAGCTTCTTCATTTGAACATGATATTACGTGTCCACATTTCAATCTCCCCTCTGCATGAAACTGTTGGCATACTTTGCACGTCTTAAAGTTTAAAATATCGGTTACTGACGCTACATTTTGACATTCATTCGTTGGCAATACATTGACAAGTTCGGGATCTATGTCACTCTCATCGTCTGATGATGTATCGATGAGGGCTGCGTTGTTTGCCTTCATTTTCTGTCTCCCAAGACACCTATTGCTATAGTGGCCATAACTAGAACAAAAATAACATTTTACAGCACGTTTAAACGATGATCTCCTGCTTTCTTGCTTCTTTAACACTTGTTCTAGGTGTGCCGGATATGTGGGGTTTTTATCACACATCGAATATGTTGGGTGAAACAGATTGCAATAAATACATTGAGGTGGTTTCTGATATGGTTTGTCCTTCTTACTATAGTCTTTCTGTTTGTAGGATCTATCAGGGACTCTGTTTGCAAAAGCTGTAATTTCTGTGTCATATGATGTAGTTTTGAATATGTCCCGATTAGAGGAAAAATAAGCTGACCCCCGTTTTTCTAGTTGTTGAATGGACTCAATATCTGACTGTTGTAAGAATTTAGCAAAAGGGGTAGGTACTGTCGACACAACTTTGTCCATTACTATTAGCTCTTCAAGTTTTTCATAACTGTTACCTACTTTAGCCGCCTTAGTCCATTTTTTGAATGTGCTCTGCACGTTAGAAATGTAGTCTAAGAACGTTTCAGTTGCTTTTGGTTTAATCTGTGAGAATTGAATTTGGTAACCAGTAGCGTCCAAAAGAAAATGTTGCATTATCCTATCGTGTATGTACTGGTAATTGTTTCTAAGATCAGTAGGTATGGATTCTACTTTTAAAGGCTCCCCACTCAGATTCCTCATGTAAATCATTGCCCAATCCTCTAAAGGTATTTTCTGTGTTTTTAGTTGGAACTCTATATTTTCAGTCCATGCGCTGATTGAATCACCTACCGTATATGGTTTAATGAGGCCTTTGTATTTACTGAATTTGTTTTGTTCTTCTTGGCTCTTTTGTTTGCTAGAGGCTATTTGTATGTTAGAATCTACCTCCATTTCCTTCATCTTTAGCTTAGTAGCCTCCTCGATCTCTTTCATTTCTTTTTGATGTTGTCTTTCTAATGCTCTTTCATCTCTGTCAAGAGCAGCTTTTCTTTCTGTTTCTTCTTTCTGTAAAGCAGCTTTCCTTTCTGTTTCTTCTCTCTGTAGAGCTCTTTCTTCTCTCTGTCGAGCTATTTCTTCTTTATACTTTTGGTCTGCCCATTTTTCTAGTTTATCTCCAGTGTGGCCCATGGCGATGCCCGCCTGGATACATTCATTTAGTGACGCCATTTTGTGGCGTTATGTTAATTCACAATGATAATATAATAATATGCACAGAATAGTATACAATAATGTGTTAGTACATGTACATCATTTGCTGGAAAGGAAGATGCATGATTACGTTAGAGCATATCGAAATATTCGGAAAATATACTCATCTAATTTGTTGGACAGTGCGGTACTTGGGATGTTCCACCGCAGTCTTTCACCCTACACACTGGTTTGATTTGCTGACACACGGCTGCGTTCTGGTTGGTAGAGCAGCAAAAATTAGACACACGCTTACGTTGTAAATACAAGCTCACAATTCATCATATTCTATTAAATATTTCATATTTCATAATGATGTTACTATAATTTCCTATTTCATGCGATTGGTGAATGAGAATGTGATAGATAGTGATAGATGGTATTAATGATGAATGATATGATCGTCTGAATGATTGTTAGATGATAAGTGAGATGATTAGTCGTATGACCGTCAATGTCGTCTTGTCTTCGCCGTTTGACTCTGGCGTACCTTCGTTCTAGGCTGCAGTTCGTCGCTACTCTATTTAATGATTTCGTAGAATGGTGACATTGATGGCTGTATCACACGCAATGAAATGTACACGGTGGTTACGATGGTGATGTTCACTGATGATCTTATACATTTCAATTGCTTTTAATATAATCACACCCTTTCTAAATAATATTGGTAGAATTTCACACTTTACTGATCTAATTTGTATCACTTGTGGTTCACACTCCACAAATTGGGCGATCGTATAATTCACCACAAGAAAAAATTTAATTTTCAGCATGTATCACAATAAATTTGTATTACTTTGCAATATATCATACATCACAAATGTCGAAACGTGCATTGAACTAATTCTGGCACAGAACTTTGTAATATTTATCGATAGTTAACGTTCGTTTAGTGGTTTATAATACCACTTGCATGTTGGCGTTAACTGCTCGTCGAACATTACTACAACTGCCTGCTATGGCTGTTCAGAAAACGTTCACTGAAATCTGACAGTAATTGTACTGCTGGCGTTCGTTCAATGTGTTCTGACCTTAATTCGCAGCTGGCGTTGGTTCTTTGACCATTCTGACACAGATTCGGGGTCTAGCCTGTCAGCGACCTGTGCGCTGCAGCTTTCAAGACTCCGCTACTTTCGCACTGCACGAAATAACAATTCATGACATTTGCGAAAGGAATGCAATTTATTCAGAGCCGACATGTGAATGGCTCTACAAGCATTAGGCTTCATCATTGTTACACAATATGAATATATCAACGTGATGATAGATGATGCTAGCATTACACAATCTAAATGATATAGCCCTAAGATTGCCTATGGCCTAGAAAGCTATCGTATTGGTCAAGGATACGTCCGACCTCTCTACCGTCTCCAGTCAGTCTGTCCCGCTACACATAGCGTGGACCAGCACGGGCCCTTTTTCCCTCCGTGCAGTTGCTACTATTGCGTGCCTGGACTGGCCAGCACGCTGGATGGTGAGTTTGAGTAACCTGGCCTATCACGGTTACCAGCAACCCAATTGCTTGGGGAAAGCCCTCGCTCATCCGTACTCTTTGCCCTCTGGTCTGACACAAATGTGTCTCCCTGCGAGGTATTAATAGTTGTCGGTGTCTTCCCTGTCTGGGTGTCTCTCTACTAGCCTAGTGTTAACTCCTTACTCCTGTAAGGGCTTATTGGGGGTGCTGACATTCAGCAATCGGTGTTTTTTGTTTTGTTTACATATCCTATTTACAGGACATCGCTGTCAGCACCATCATTTATGTTACTTCTGTTGTTGATGGCAAGTTTGCGTTCAGTGGTTTGCCATGGCTCTCTGATCGACGGGCTCCCATACTAACAGCAAAACGCTGTCTGCTGCCAAATCGCGCGCAGATGGTTTAGAACGCGGTTAAGCGGGCTTACGAATCACGTCCGTAAGGCCTTAGCCACGGAAACCGGCACTGGAATGACTACTTCGTTCAGTAGTTTGCCATGGCTTTCTGAACGACCGGCTCCATTACCGATTCGGTAAAATACAGCGCAACGCGATCTGCTGCCAAATCGCGCGCAGCTGTGTTTCGAACGCGGGTAAGTTGGCTTACGAATCGCATCCGTAAGACCTTAGCCACGGAGAACGATACTACACTTACTACCTCGTTCAGTAGTTTGCCATGGCTTTCTGAACGACCGGCTCCCATAACAATTTGATAAAATACGGCGAATCTGCTGCCAAATCGCTCGCAGCTGTGTTTAGAAAGCGGGTAAGCGGGCTTACGAATCGCCTCCGTTATACCTTAGCCACGGAGACCGGTACAGCAATGACTACCTGGTTCAGTAGTTTGCCATTGCTTTCTGAACGACCGGCTCCCAAACAAATCGAAAATATTCCGCTGGACTTGATAGAATAGGCGTGATCACGTGTTCGAGTCTTTGTTAACCACTGACCACACCTTTTGACACCTTTCCGACATTTTGAAAGCCTGGAACGCAAAGTTTTATTTATAGACATCAGATGAAGGTTGTCAATGGCGGACAGCGGATGGGAGGAGGGGGGGGGGAAGAAAATAGTTACGCCAATTCATACAGGCACTAATGCGCATTGGGCATATGGTGCTAGACGCCATATAGTTATGAATACTTCAGCAATCGGTGTTTTTTGTTTTGTTTACATATCCTATTTACAGGACATCGCTGTCAGCACCATCATTTTACTACTGTTGTTGATGGCAAGTTTGCGTTCAGTAGTTTGCCATGGCTTTCTGATCGACCGGCTCCCATACCAATTCGTAAAAGTATAGCGCAACACGGTCTGCTGCCAAATCGCGCGCAACTGTGTTTACAAAGCGGGTAAACCGGCTTACAAATCTCGTTCGTAAAGCCTTAGCTTAGCCACGGAGCCCGGCACTATAATTTAATTACTACTTTGTTGATAATATAGTCGGCTTGTTTATTGTCCATTCCGTCTTTGTTCCGGTCAAGGGTTGTTAAACTCTGTCTTCTTTTTCTGCTTTCATCAGGAGTATTTTTTGTTTCTCAAGACGTAATTGCATTGTGCCTGTTTACTTGTGCCTGTAGGCGGACACATCCGACTCTAGTGAGCTCTATTCAAGATGACCGAGATGTGCGAGTTTGGCTTTCGTTGTTGCATCTTGAGAGAAGTGCCACAACACATAACCAAAGAATTCTCGAATGCGATGGCCTGGTAGTTATACATTCACGGCCTATTTCTTCTAGTGATCTTCCTTGGCAGTCAGTTAGTACGTCGGCACGTACATTTAAGATTTTTGGTGTCACTTATAATGTCGGTCGCGGGTTCGATTCCCCGCAGCGAAATTTTTTTTTTTTTTTTTTAAGTGGGCGTACGAATCACGTCCGTAAGGTCTTAGCCACGGAAACCGGCACTGGAATTACTACTTCGTTCAGTAGTTTACCATAGCTGTCTGAACGACCGGCTCCCACACCAATTCGTTAAAATACGGCGAAATGCGATCTGCTGCCAAATCGCGCGCAGTTGTGTTTCGAACGCGGGTAAGCGGGCTTACGAATCGCATCCGTAAGACCTTAGCCACGGAGACCGTTACTGCAATTACTACCTCGTTTGCCATGGCTTTCTGAACGACCGGCTCCCATACCAATTGGTTAAAATACGGCGCAACGCGGTCTGCTGCGAAATCGCGCGCAACTGTTTAGAAAGGGGAGTAAGCGGGCTTACAAATTGCGTCCGTAAACCTTAGCCACGGAGTCGGCACTATAATTACTACTTTGTTGATAATATATTACGCTTGTTTATTGTCTCAATCGATTCAGCGACATGTAAAACCTCTATATTCCAAATTTCACTACCGCGCGTTAATTCTAACGCGAGTTACAGTCGATTAACGAGTGCGGAAAATTTTTCTAAGTCATGCCGCTGCTCTGATTGCACGAATGAACGCAGTTTAACAATTCTGCAACAGTAACTACCAGTGAACAATTTTACGAGTCGTGCATACTATGTGGGGCTGGTCTGGTTCGCTAGATCAGTTCCGCGTCTAGCGTTCGTTGTCTCGGATGGCTGTGTGAGGTGCACCAAAATGGGATCTTCCCAGCCAACGTGAGTTAGCGAGGCAGGCGTTTCAAGAATGTAACCGCATCGTGCAGCCAGGGTCGTGGTTTGAGCGGGCAAAAGAGCAAAATTTGTACGACCGTTCGACAAAGTCTCGATAAGCGCCCACTCTCTCTCGATGAGTAGTGGGCCTGCAGTCAGTAAGCTGGTATAGCTTTTGTTTTTCGGTTAGTCCTGCCGGCGTAGCTTGAAAGCTCGTCGGTAGGCGTCCAGTGGTTTTGCATGTATCACCTTGTACCGGGAGGGCGCGCTTTAGCGATGCTACTCTTGGCTTGCGTGTGCGTGAATAGTCCGTCTGTCCGATAGATATCTGGTTGATCCTGCCATTCTGAAGACAGAAGCCCCCTGCCGTGATCGCTCCACGTCGGAGTTCTTACTACTTGTTGTGCATGGTCACCCAAACTGCTGCTGTGACGGACCGGCTCAGCCTGGTTAGATACTGGGAGCGGGTTGTGCGGGTCAGGCGCAGGAGCGAAATCGGCCCTACCGTAAGCGTTCCATTTGGGGCGTGGGGCCGACAGTGTTACGGGGATGTGATTTACCTGTGACGCTGTATAAACTCTTTATCACAAACAACCATGATGGAGAAAACTAATGATAATCAGAGAAACGGCGTAAATGGGTGCTCCATAGGAGCAGCCTCGCCCGGTAGGGATAGTCATGAGCACCAGGTGACTCCCGACCGTCAGCAGGCTACTAGGTGCAAAAGATTACTTACGGTTTCGGACAGGACCGACCCACGGACTACGAGTATTGCCCAACGGACGTTGGGCCATGCATGCGTTTGTGGTAGGAGCTTTCCGACCTTCCAGGGAATGAGAGTTCATAATGGCAAGATGAAGTGTGAGAGAGCGCTACAGGAGGCACGGCAGCGCAGTCCTGAAAGGGACGATGAGTCGTTAGAGGATGTCAGACGGGTTGAACCCCACAGTGAAGATGTCCAGTTTTCTTCCGCTGACAATACTCAAGCCGTTGCTTCCTGTGGCACTCCCGAGGAACCTTCTGAAACCAGGTTGAAGATCAAGTTCCCGAGTGCTATCAGGAAGGAAGAGTGGGCAATGTTAGACGTAACGTTATCCCGTGCTTTAGATGCAGAACTAAAGCACAAGTCCCTTGAAGAGAAGTTGATACAGTTCGGAGAGATAATCTACCGCCACTCGCTGATTAAGTTTGGTTGCATCAGCGAAGGGAAGGTAGCAGCTCTGCCGCAAAAGACCAGGCGGCAGAGACTGATGGAGGCAGTGAGGCAAGAGAAAAATGCGGCTCGAAAACGGTGGAAAAAGGCCGCAGAACACCAGAAAGAGGGCTTGCGCCAGGTCTGGCAGCACCTGAAAGCCAAGCACAATGCCCTAGCCCGGGCCGAAAGGTTCTGCAGAAACCGGCGGAAAACCCGGAAGGAACGGGAGAGGTTCTTCCGGGAGCCATACAAGTTTGCACGGGACTTGTTCGAGCAGCCGCGGTCCGGCGTACTCGATGTGAGCAGAGAAGAGCTGGAGAACCACCTCGTGACGACGTACTCCGATGCCCAGCGGAACGTCCCACTCGGAGAAATGGAGGGGCTAAAATGCCCGGCAAAACCAACTGTGAAGTTCAATGCCGGGCAGCCGATGTGGAACGAGGTGGTTGCGGTTGTGAAAAAAGCAAGAGGCAAGTCAGCACCGGGTCCCAACGGTGTGCCGTACACAGTCTACAAAAGGTGTCCGAGAGTCTTGTCAAGGCTACACCTGGTGTTAATGTCAGCCTGGACGCAAAGGCATGTGAGCACGGAGTGGAAGACCGCCAACGGAATCTACATTCCCAAAGAGCAAAACTCAACTGGTATTGGCCAGTTCAGGCCGATCTCTCTTCTGAACGTTGAGGGGAAAATATTCTTTTCGATCATGGCTAGTCGGCTCACTAAGTACTTGATGGTGAACAAGTACATCGAGACAGCGGTTCAAAAGGGGGGGCTTCCCGGAGTCCCCGGATGTCTCGAACACAGTACCATGATCTGGGATGCTATCCAGAGAGCGAAGAAGAAGAAGGAGGAACTCCACGTGATATGGTTGGACCTGGCCAACGCCTATGGGTCAGTGCCCCACCAGCTGGTGTGGCATGCGCTCAAGGCTTATCACGTGCCCGAGAACGTCAAGGAAATGCTTGTGCAGTACTTCTCGGGCTTCTCTCTTCGGTTCTCGACCAAAACGTTCACGACGAGATGGATCGACTTGCAAGTGGGTATTGCCATGGGGTGTACGATCTCGCCAATACTATTTGTCATGGCGATGCAGGTCATATTGGATGCGGCATCCGGCTACGCGCACGGTCCGAGACTCAGCGAAGATAACAATAACCGCTCTCCACCGCTGAAGGCCTTCATGGACGACACGACTATCTTGACACCGAGAGAGAGCGATGCTGGCAGCATCCTCCGCAGACTGGACGAGGTAGTTGGATGGTCCAGGATGAGTTTTAAGCCCAAAAAGTCGAGAAGTCTGTCGATCGTGAGGGGCAAGGTGGTGGAGCGGCGATTTAGAGTGGCAGGACAAGTGATTCCCACGGTGACAGAGGAACCCGTGAAGAGTCTTGGTCGTGTGTACGACTCGACCCTGACGGACGGGAACGCGGTGGCCGAAATGCATGCAATGCTGACGAACGGTCTGGCTACCATCGACAAAACCAGACTGATAGGCAAATTCAAGATATGGTGCCTCCAGTTCGTGCTAATCCCGAAACTGCTATGGCCGCTGCTGATATACGATATCGGCGTTTACGCAGTAAGCACGATGGAGTCAAAAATAAGCAGGCACATACGAGTGTGGCTTGGAGCACCAGCTTGCCTCACGACTGTCGCACTGTACTGCAAACAAAGTAAGCTCGTCCTCCCGTTCACGTCTCTCATGGAAGAGTTCAAGGCCGGAAAGACCAGACTCGCGATGATGATGCGCGAGTCTCCAGACGCAATGGTCAGAGCCGCAGTCCCCGCCTTGAGGACGGGAAGGAAGTGGCATGTCGTCGACGAAATCGAGAAAGCCCAAGCCTCACTCCAGCTGAAGGAAGTGATGGGCCACACACAGCACGGTAGGCTGGGTCTCGGATTCGTAGCAAAAGAGCCGAGGTGGTCTAAGGCGGAGCCCAAACAACGCAGAGAAATGGTGGTCAGGCAGATCCGCGAGGGAGAGGACGATGAGAGAGTCCGAAAGGCTGCCCAGCAGGCGCAGCAAGCGCATTGGATGTCATGGGACGCTGTTGTTCAGAGGTCGCTCACCTGGAATGACATATGGCACATGGCTCCACTGCGCTTAAGTTTCGTCGTCCGATCCCTTTACGATGTCCTGCCATCAGCTGCAAACCTAGTCAAGTGGGATCAAACCGATGACCCGCTCTGTCCCCTATGCACGAAAGCACCAAAAATCCAGACAGCGGAGCACGTGCTGTCTGGATGTAAAACAGCCCTGACCCAAGGTCGTTTCACGTGGAGGCATAACAAAGTCCTTGATGAGTTGGCCGCCATAGTGAACGGGGCTAAGACCAAAGCAAATAAAGAGGGGAACAGACCGAGGCCGATGGAGATTTCATTTGTCCGGGAAGGGCGAAGAAGGAAGACGAAAGCCGACGAGTTGCCGCTTGCGACCGTCTTCGATGGTGCGAGGGACTGGGAACTGACCGTAGACCTGAAGGGCCGTGGCAAATACCCTGAGGTAATCTGCAGCTTCGGGCTGCGACCAGACATCGTACTCAGCTCCTCGTCAGCCAAGCAGCTAACGCTGATTGAGCTGACTGTCCCATACGAAAGCAATATAGAGGAGCAGCATGCATTCAAAACTGCAAAATATGATGGCATGGTGGCAGGCCTGAGGCGGCTAGGTTACACAGTCAGGTTCTTCGCCGTGGAGATAGGCGCGAGGGGGATGGTCTCCCACTCCGTGTTTGACATGCTGAAGCGAATGGGAATGAAGGGCCAGGCAAGAAATAAGGCCCAGAAACGACTGTGTGAGGCTGCCGAAAGGGCGTCGTGCTGGCTATGGAACCGACGGAATCTAGAGTGGAATAAGTCTCGGGACTAGTGTGGTTAGAAGCTGGCAACTGCAGAACCAATCAATCTCTCAACCAAGACCATCGAACTGTCAACTGTCTCGTGGCGGCTCTGTGGCCTTTCCTCCGAGCGGAAAAGGCGAGTCCGAGCGCAGCCTAATTGTGTAAATGTCGGCCGACGTCTTACCTCCATAGCGATAGTCGAAAGCTGCACTCAAGTCGACTGCAAAAACCAATGGCGTGGTTCTAGCAGAAGAAGGAGAAGACTCGATAAGCGCCCACTCTCTCTCTCGATGAGTAGTGGGTCCGCAGTCAGTACGTCTTGTCGGTCAGTCCTGCCGGCGTAGCTTGAAAGCTCGTCGGTAGGCGTCCAGTGGTTTTGCATGTATCACCTTGTACCGGGAGGGCGCGCTTTAGCGATGCTACTCTTGGCTTGCGTGTGCGTGAATAGTCCGTCTGTCCGATAGATATCTGGTTGATCCTGCCAGTAGTCATATGCGAAAACAAGAGGAGAACCGGCTCCCCGACTGAGTGCACGCCGTGAACGGGGTACGAGGAACGGTGACAAAATGGAGGGGACTAGGCAGTGGCTGGGGAGGTGGCTGAGTCCCCACGACCACATGTACCTGAGGGGCGGGTACAGGCTGCACGGACTTTCCCCACTGGAGGGGGAGAGGCCAGGGAGCGGACAAGGTATATCAGCTAAAGGGAAAAGCGTAACATCAAATAAAAATCAGGGATAACTAAAAATGTGACCGAACGTCTCCACGGCAGGGGAAAGACGCCCAGAGTCATGACCTGGACGGGGCCCGTCCACTCGAGGATGTCAGGAGTTTAAAGGGCTGAAACATCTTATGACAGGGGAAACTCTTCTGAAGACAGAAGCCCCCTGCCGTGATCGCTCCACGTCGGAGTTCTTACTACTTGTCTCAAAGATTAAGCCATGCATGTCTAAGTTCACACTGTCTCACGGTGAAACCGCGAATGGCTCATTAAATCAGTCGAGGTTCCTTAGATGACACGATCCTACTTGGATAACTGTGGCAATTCTAGAGCTAATACATGCTTACCAAGCTCCGACCCTCGCGGAAAGAGCGCTTTTATTAGTTCAAAACCAATCGTCGTTGCCCTTCGCGGGGCGCGGCGTTCCCACTGGTGACTCTGGATAACTTTGTGCTGATCGCATGGCCTTACGTGCCGGCGACGCATCTTTCAAATGTCTGCCCTATCAAATGTCGATGGTACGTGACATGCCTACCATGTTTGTAACGGGTAACGGGGAATCAGGGTTCGATTCCGGAGAGGGAGCATGAGAAACGGCTACCACATCCAAGGAAGGCAGCAGGCGCGCAACTTACCCACTCCCGGCACGGGGAGGTAGTGACGAAAAATAACAATACGGGACTCTATCGAGGCCCCGTAATTGGAATGAGTACACTTTAAACCCTTTAACGAGGATCTATTGGAGGGCAAGTCTGGTGCCAGCAGCCGCGGTAATTCCAGCTCCAATAGCGTATATTAAAGTTGTTGCAGTTAAAAAGCTCGTAGTTGGATCTCAGGTGCAGGCGGGCGGTCCGGCTCGCGCCGGTTCACTGCCCGTTGTTCCTGCCCTACCGTCTGCCGGCTCTCTCCCGTGGGTGCTCTTCGCTGAGCGTCCCGGGTGGCCGGCGCGTTTACTTTGAAAAAATTAGAGTGTTCAAAGCAGGCCTCGGCTGCCTGAATAATGGTGCATGGAATAATGGAATAGGTCCTCGGTTCTATTTTGTTGGTTTTCGGAATTGGAGGAAATGATTAACAGGGACAAACGGGGGAATTCGTATTGCGGCGTTAGAGGTGAAATTCTTGGATCGCCGCAAGACGAGCTACTGCGAAAGCATTTGTCAAGAATGTTTTCATTAATCAAGAACGAAAGTCAGAGGCGCGAAGACGATCAGATACCGTCGTAGTTCTGACCATAAACGATGCCGA
>OY992884.1:55987177-55994677 GCA_963921405.1 Cepaea hortensis
ATAGACGAGCAATATTTCTTGCGGGCGGAATCTCGCTGGACGCGTTTGTTTGGTCGGGGGCCTGTCCGAAATTCACTCCATGCGGCGTGAATGTGTGAGATCATTTGTAGACGACTTAGTTCTCGGTCGGGGTGTCGTAATCAGCTGAGCAGCCAACTCACTGCGAACTGTTGAGTCTCAGCCCTAGACCAGGAAATTTGTTCGCAACATAGACGAGCAATATTTCTTGCGGGCGGAATCTCGCTGGACGCGTTTGTTTGGTCGGGGGCCTGTCCGAAATTCACTCCATGCGGCGTGAATGTGTGAGATCATTTGTAGACGACTTAGTTCTCGGTCGGGGTGTCGTAATCAGCTGAGCAGCCAACTCACTGCGAACTGTTGAGTCTCAGCCCTAGACCAGGAAATTTGTTCGCAACATAGACGAGCAATATTTCTTGCGGGCGGAATCTCGCTGGACGCGTTTGTTTGGTCGGGGGCCTATCCGAAATTCACTCCATGCGGCGTGAATGTGTGAGATCATTTGTAGACGACTTAGTTCTCGGTCGGGGTGTCGTAATCAGCTGAGCAGCCAACTCACTGCGAACTGTTGAGTCTCAGCCCTAGACCAGGAAATTTGTTCCCAACATAGACGAGCATTATTTCCTGCGGGCGGAATCTCGCTGGTCGAGTTTGTGTGGTCTGTTCTGTCCGTCTCCTCTCCAAGAGTCCTCTGTACGCTGTCTTCGTTGTCGGAACTCTCTCAACGCGGCCTCGTTGAGGTACGTTCACGGCCGCTACTGTCACCGTCACTCAGCTCCGCAGGTTCGACTCCTGCCCCGGGCATGCAAACGCTTATCAATTGCGGAAGTGGGTATCTCTGGCGCCCGGGACCCACGGCTGAGTCGGTGGTGGTAGTAGAGACCGTGTTGTACCTCGACGAGAGGCGAGGGAGGGAGCGAGAATGAAGAAAGTGTACAAAGGATGGAGAGGAGATGGGCGAGGGGGGGGGATGGAGGTGGGGGTGGGTCGATTGGCGCGCGGGGCCCGCCGGCAAAGTCCGCGGGGCGCAGCCCCGCGGACTTTGCCGGCGGGCCCCGCGCGCCAATCGACCGTGCACCGTTTAAGTCAGACGGGGAGAGCCCGTCGAGAAGAACATTTCAACAAAAAAATAGTGTAGTCTCCAAAGTACCATGAGTGCAAATTTGGTCAAAGTCCTAGAAAAAGTGTACAGAGCGATAATAGCAATCTAGTCCGTGAGGGAGGATGAGAATTGTTCTCAACTGGTAAAAAGTATACACAGGAGTCTCCCCCCTACTGAACAAGAAAATATTGAAAAAGTGTACAGCGCAAAAGAGTGTACAGAAAAAGTGTACAGCGCAAAAGAGTGTACAGAAAAAGTGTACAAAGCAACGTCAACAGAGGGAAGTAATTGTGGCATTCTTCACGAACAAGGTAACGGAACGGTTCCCTCCCATGGCGGTAGGGTCGGAGGTGTGGGGGATGTGTGGGGTGGGGGAGATGTGTGTATGGTGGGGGATGTCTGAGTGGGTGAGGGGGGTGTGTGTGTGGGTGGGTGCGGGATGTGTGGGTTGGTGGAGATGTGTGGTTGAGAGATGGGTGATTGGGGGTGTATGGGTAGGTGGGTGGAAGATATGTGTGTGTGTGTGTGTGTGTGTGTGTGTGTGTGTGTGTGTGTGTGTAGGGGAGGGGGTTGTTTGGTGGGTGGGAGATGTGTCTCATAACATGGTAACATGCATTGTTTATGTTTACAACATTCATTTAACAATGTTTTATTTTTCCTTTGTGAATGTATCATACACTATTTATGAACGAAAGATGGGTGATTGGAAGGGCCAAGTGTAAGACGGGCCTGCGTGCCCAACACACGCGAACAAAAGGGGCGGGCATATTTATGGGCCTAGGTGTCATGGCCGGCAGGAATGGCGGAGCTCTTGCAGCCGTATAGTTGTGATAAAAAACTGCACTCGTAAACATCCCGCCCATTGGTAAAGTCGTTAGCCTCGTGGTGAGGAAAGGAATTGGTCAGCGCATATCATGCGGATAAAAAAAAAATCACCGTATTGTAATGTGTTAAACCGAATTATCCAGCTAGAAACCACACTGATCATGTAACCTAACATCGGCCACTCGCAAACTGAAGCAACACAATCACAGACGGAAACAAACACGCTTCAGTTTTCGGCGTATTTAAAAAGGGGGATAATTTTATTCGAGTAGTTATGTGTTTGTTCAGTCGTGATCGGTGAAACAAGAGGAAGAGAATCGATCACCGCATACCAAGCCGTTGTTAACGAAGATATTGGTCAACGGATCGCCATTGATGGAAATAAATGTCATGCGTGGCGAGGCACAGCTCGCGCTACGCACATCAAGGTGGAAAGCAACGTGGAAGAGAACTGAACAACTCATGTCATAAACATATCACCTGGTGTGTTTGCCAGCGGAAATATTCGGCCCGTTTTGATAGCGCTGGCGTGATCACGTGTTCGAGTCTTTGTTAACCGCTGACCACACCTTTTGACACCTTTCCGACATTTTAACAGCACGAAACACAAAGTTTTAATTATAGACATCAGATGAAGGTTGTGAATCGCGGAAAGGGGAGGGGAGGGGATGGGGGAAGAGAACTACTGTTGTTGATGGCAAGTTTGCGTTCAGTAGTTTGCCATTTCTCTCTGAACGACGGGCTCCCATACTAACAGCAAAACGCTGTCTGCTGCCAAATCGCGCGCAGATGGTTTAGAACGCGGTTAAGCGGGCGTGCGAATCACGTCCGTAAGGCCTTAGCCACGGAAACCGGCACTGGAATGACTACTTCGTTCAGTAGTTTGCCATGGCTTTCTGAACGACCGGCTCCATTACCGATTCGGTAAAATACAGCGCAACGCGATCTGCTGCCAAATCGCGCGCAGCTGTGTTTCGAACGCGGGTAAGCTGGCTTACGAATCGCATCCGTAAGACCTTAGCCACGGAGGCGGTACTACACTTACTACCTCGTTCAGTAGTTTGCCATGGCTTTCTGAACGACCGGCTCCCATAACAATTTGGTAAAATACGGCGAATCTGCTGCCAAATCGCTCGCAGCTCTGTTTAGAAAGCGGGTAAGCGGGCTTACGAATCGCCTCCGTTATACCTTAGCCACGGAGACCGGTACAGCAATGACTACCTGGTTCAGTAGTTTGCCATTGCTTTCTGAACGACCGGCTCCCATACAAATCGAAAATATTCCGCTGGACTTGATAGAATAGGCGTGATCACGTGTTCGAGTCTTTGTTAACCACTGACCACACCTTTTGACACCTTTCCGACATTTTGAAAGCCTGGAACGCAAAGTTTTATTTATAGACATCAGATGAAGGTTGTCAATGGCGGACAGCGGATGGGAGGAGGGGAGGGGGGAAAGAAAATAGCTACGCCAATTCATACAGGCACTAATGCGCATTGGGCATATGGTGCTAGACGCCATATAGTTATGAATACTTCAGCAATCGGTGTTTTTTGTTTTGTTTACATATCCTATTTACAGGACATCGCTGTCAGCACCATCATTTATTTTACTTCTGTTGTTGATGGCAAGTTTGCGTTCAGTGGTTTGCCATGGCTCTCTGAACGACGGGCTCCCATACTAACAGCAAAACGCTGTCTGCTGCCAAATCGCGCGCAGATGGTTTAGAACGCGGTTAAGCGGGCGTACGAATCACGTCCGTAAGGTCTTAGCCACGGAAACCGGCACTGGAATGACTACTTCGTTCAGTAGTTTGCCATGGCTTTCTGAACGACCGGCTCCATTACCGATTAGGTAAAATACAGCGCAACGCGATCTGCTGCCAAATCGCGCGCAGCTGTGTTTCGAACGCGGGTAAGCTGGCTTACGAATCGCATCCGTAAGACCTTAGCCACGGACAACGATACTACACTTACTACCTCGTTCAGTAGTTTGCCATGGCTTTCTGAACGACCGGCTCCCATAACAATTTGATAAAATACGGCGAATCTGCTGCCAAATCGCTCGCAGCTGTGTTTAGAAAGCGGGTAAGCGGGCTTACGAATCGCCTCCGTTATACCTTAGCCACGGAGACCGGTACAGCAATGACTACCTGGTTCAGTAGTTTGCCATTGCTTTCTGAACGACCGGCTCCCAAACAAATCGAAAATATTCCGCTGGACTTGATAGAATAGGTGTGATCACGTGTTCGAGTCTTTGTTAACCACTGACCACACCTTTTGACACCTTTCCGACATTTTGAAAGCCTGGAACGCAAAGTTTTATTTATAGACATCAGATGAAGGTTGTCAATGGCGGACAGCGGATGGGAGGAGGGGGGGGGGAGAAAATAGTTACGCCAATTCATACAGGCACTAATGCGCATTGGGCATATGGTGCTAGACGCCATATAGTTATGAATACTTCAGCAATCGGTGTTTTTTGTTTTGTTTACATATCCTATTTACAGGACATCGCTGTCAGCACCATCATTTTACTACTGTTGTTGATGGCAAGTTTGCGTTCAGTAGTTTGCCATGGCTTTCTGATCGACCGGCTCCAATACCAATTCGTAAAAGTATAGCGCAACACGGTCTGCTGCCAAATCGCGCGCAACTGTGTTTACAAAGCGGGTAAACCGGCTTACAAATCTCGTTCGTAAAGCCTTAGCTTAGCCACGGAGCGCGGCACTATAATTTAATTACTACTTTGTTGATAATATAGTCGGCTTGTTTATTGTCCATTCCGTCTTTGTTCCGGTCAAGGGTTGTTAAACTCTGTCTTCTTTTTCTGCTTTCATCAGGAGTATTTTTTGTTTCTCAAGACGTAATTGCATTGTGCCTGTTTACTTGTGCCTGTAGGCCGACACATCCGACTCTAGTGAGCTCTATTCAAGATGACGGAGATGTGCGAGTTTGGCTTTCGTTGTTGCATCTTGAGAGAAGTGCCACAACACATAACCAAAGAATTCTCGAATGCGATGGCCTGGTAGTTATACATTCACGGCCTATTTCTTCTAGTGATCTTCCTTGGCACAGTCAGTTAGTACGTCGGCACGTACATTTAAGATTTTTGGTGTCACTTATAATGTCGGTCGCGGGTTCGATTCCCCGCAGCGTAATTTTTTTTTTTTTTTTTTTTTTTTTAAAGTGGGCGTACGAATCACGTCCGTAAGGTCTTAGCCACGGAAACCGGCACTGGAATTACTACTTCGTTCAGTAGTTTACCATAGCTGTCTGAACGACCGGCTCCCACACCAATTCGTTAAAATACGGCGAAATGCGATCTGCTGCCAAATCGCGCGCAGTTGTGTTTCGAACGCGGGTAAGCGGGCTTACGAATCACATCCGTAAGACCTTAGCCACGGAGACCGTTACTGCAATTACTACCTCGTTTGCCATGGCTTTCTGAACGACCGGCTCCCATAACAATTTGGTAAAATACGGCGAATCTGCTGTCAAATCGCGCGCAGCTGTGTTTACAACGCGGGTAAGCGGTCGTAGGAATCGCTTCCGTAAGACCTTAGCCACGGAGTCCGGTACTACCTCGTTCAGTAGTTTGCCATTGCTTTCTGAACGACCGGCTCCCATACAATTCGAAAATATTCCGCTGGAATTTGATAGAATTGGCGTGATCACGTGTTCGAGTCTTTGTTATCCGCTGACCACACCTTTTGACACCTTTCCGACATTTTGAAAGCCTGGAACGCAAAGTTTTATTTATAAACATCAGTTGAAGGTTGTCAATGGCGGAAAACGGAGAGGAGGGGATGGGTTGAAGAGAATGGCTGCGCCAATTAATGCAGGCACTAAGGCACATTGGGCATATGGTGCTAGACGCCATATAGTTATAAATACATCGGCAATCGGTGTTTTGTGTGTGTGTTTGTTTTGTTTACATATCCTATTTACAGGACATCGCTGTCAGCACCATCATTTTACTACTGTTGTTGATGGCACGTTTGCGTTCAGTAGTTTGCCATGGCTCTCTAAACGACCGGCTCCCATACCAATTTGTTAAAGTACAGCGAGACGCTGTCTGCTGCCAAATCGCGCGCAGATGTGTTTAGAAAGCGGGGAAGCGGGCTTACGAATCGCGTCCGTAATACCTTAGCCACGGAGGGCTGTACTGCAATTATTACCTCGTTTAGTAGTTTGCCTGTCATGCGTGGCGAGACACAACTCGCGCTACGAAGAAGAGAACTGGACAACGCACATCAAAAGGCAGAAGGCAACGAGGAAAAGCACTGATCAACTCATGTCATAAATGTGTTTGCCAGCGAACATATTTGGCTCGTCTTTGTTAACCCCTGAACTTTGACACCTTTCCGACATTTTGGCAGCCTTGAACGCGGTTTTATTTATGGACATTAGATAAAGGCTGTGATGTGGCGGAAAAAGGGAGGAGAAAGAGAATAGTTACGCCTACCTGACTCAGATGAGGGTTTGATTGACGTATCTAAACTCGGCGAGGGAGACAGCTGGTCATCTGACACCCAGCTGTCTATTCTGCATATTAGTATGCTACGAAAACAAGAAATACTCAACATCTAGCAGGAAACAATACGGTTTCTTCACTACGTAGAGATGTAGCTTAATATACCTAAATGTAATTCATACAGGCCCTAAGGCGCATTGGGCATATGGTGCTTGACGCCGTATAGTTATAAATACATCGGCAATCGGTGATTTTTGTTTTTTTTTGTTTTACATATCCTATTTACAGGACATTGCTGTTAGCACCAGCATTTTACTGCTGTTGTTGATGGCAAGTTTAATTTCAGTAGTTTGCCATGGCTTTCTGAACGACCGGCTCCCATACCAATTGGTTAAAATACGGCGCAACGCGGTCTGCTGCGAAATCGCGCGCAACTGTTTAGAAAGGGGAGTAAGCGGGCTTACAAATTGCGTCCGTAAACCTTAGCCACGGAGTCGGCACTATAATTACTACTTTGTTGATAATATATTACGCTTGTTTATTGTCTCAATCGATTCAGCGACATGTAAAACCTCTATATTCCAAATTTCACTACCGCGCGTTAATTCTAACGCGAGTTACAGTCGATTAACGAGTGCGGAAAATTTTTCTAAGTCATGCCGCTGCTCTGATTGCACGAATGAACGCAGTTTAACAATTCTGCAACAGTAACTACCAGTGAACAATTTTACGAGTCGTGCATACTATGTGGGGCTGGTCTGGTTCGCTAGATCAGTTCCGCGTCTAGCGTTCGTTGTCTCGGATGGCTGTGTGAGGTGCACCAAAATGGGATCTTCCCAGCCAACGTGAGTTAGCGAGGCAGGCGTTTCAAGAATGTAACCGCATCGTGCAGCCAGGGTCGTGGTTTGAGCGGGCAAAAGAGCAAAATTTGTACGACCGTTCGACAAAGTCTCGATAAGCGCCCACTCTCTCTCGATGAGTAGTGGGCCTGCAGTCAGTAAGCTGGTATAGCTTTTGTTTTTCGGTTAGTCCTGCCGGCGTAGCTTGAAAGCTCGTCGGTAGGCGTCCAGTGGTTTTGC
>OY992884.1:56002177-56007177 GCA_963921405.1 Cepaea hortensis
CACTCGTAAACATCCCGCCCATTGGTAAAGTCGTTAGCCTCGTGGTGAGGAAAGGAATTGGTCAGCGCATATCATGCGGATAAAAAAAAAATCACCGTATTGTAATGTGTTAAACCGAATTATCCAGCTAGAAACCACACTGATCATGTAACCTAACATCGGCCACTCGCAAACTGAAGCAACACAATCACAGACGGAAACAAACACGCTTCAGTTTTCGGCGTATTTAAAAAGGGGGATAATTTTATTCGAGTAGTTATGTGTTTGTTCAGTCGTGATCGGTGAAACAAGAGGAAGAGAATCGATCACCGCATACCAAGCCGTTGTTAACGAAGATATTGGTCAACGGATCGCCATTGATGGAAATAAATGTCATGCGTGGCGAGGCACAGCTCGCGCTACGCACATCAAGGTGGAAAGCAACGTGGAAGAGAACTGAACAACTCATGTCATAAACATATCACCTGGTGTGTTTGCCAGCGGAAATATTCGGCCCGTTTTGATAGCGCTGGCGTGATCACGTGTTCGAGTCTTTGTTAACCGCTGACCACACCTTTTGACACCTTTCCGACATTTTAACAGCACGAAACACAAAGTTTTAATTATAGACATCAGATGAAGGTTGTGAATCGCGGAAAGGGGAGGGGAGGGGATGGGGGAAGAGAACTACTGTTGTTGATGGCAAGTTTGCGTTCAGTAGTTTGCCATTTCTCTCTGAACGACGGGCTCCCATACTAACAGCAAAACGCTGTCTGCTGCCAAATCGCGCGCAGATGGTTTAGAACGCGGTTAAGCGGGCGTGCGAATCACGTCCGTAAGGCCTTAGCCACGGAAACCGGCACTGGAATGACTACTTCGTTCAGTAGTTTGCCATGGCTTTCTGAACGACCGGCTCCATTACCGATTCGGTAAAATACAGCGCAACGCGATCTGCTGCCAAATCGCGCGCAGCTGTGTTTCGAACGCGGGTAAGCTGGCTTACGAATCGCATCCGTAAGACCTTAGCCACGGAGGCGGTACTACACTTACTACCTCGTTCAGTAGTTTGCCATGGCTTTCTGAACGACCGGCTCCCATAACAATTTGGTAAAATACGGCGAATCTGCTGCCAAATCGCTCGCAGCTCTGTTTAGAAAGCGGGTAAGCGGGCTTACGAATCGCCTCCGTTATACCTTAGCCACGGAGACCGGTACAGCAATGACTACCTGGTTCAGTAGTTTGCCATTGCTTTCTGAACGACCGGCTCCCATACAAATCGAAAATATTCCGCTGGACTTGATAGAATAGGCGTGATCACGTGTTCGAGTCTTTGTTAACCACTGACCACACATTTTGACACCTTTCCGACATTTTGAAAGCCTGGAACGCAAAGTTTTATTTATAGACATCAGATGAAGGTTGTCAATGGCGGACAGCGGATGGGAGGAGGGGAGGGGGGAAAGAAAATAGCTACGCCAATTCATACAGGCACTAATGCGCATTGGGCATATGGTGCTAGACGCCATATAGTTATGAATACTTCAGCAATCGGTGTTTTTTGTTTTGTTTACATATCCTATTTACAGGACATCGCTGTCAGCACCATCATTTATTTTACTTCTGTTGTTGATGGCAAGTTTGCGTTCAGTGGTTTGCCATGGCTCTCTGAACGACGGGCTCCCATACTAACAGCAAAACGCTGTCTGCTGCCAAATCGCGCGCAGATGGTTTAGAACGCGGTTAAGCGGGCGTACGAATCACGTCCGTAAGGTCTTAGCCACGGAAACCGGCACTGGAATGACTACTTCGTTCAGTAGTTTGCCATGGCTTTCTGAACGACCGGCTCCATTACCGATTAGGTAAAATACAGCGCAACGCGATCTGCTGCCAAATCGCGCGCAGCTGTGTTTCGAACGCGGGTAAGCTGGCTTACGAATCGCATCCGTAAGACCTTAGCCACGGACAACGATACTACACTTACTACCTCGTTCAGTAGTTTGCCATGGCTTTCTGAACGACCGGCTCCCATAACAATTTGATAAAATACGGCGAATCTGCTGCCAAATCGCTCGCAGCTGTGTTTAGAAAGCGGGTAAGCGGGCTTACGAATCGCCTCCGTTATACCTTAGCCACGGAGACCGGTACAGCAATGACTACCTGGTTCAGTAGTTTGCCATTGCTTTCTGAACGACCGGCTCCCAAACAAATCGAAAATATTCCGCTGGACTTGATAGAATAGGTGTGATCACGTGTTCGAGTCTTTGTTAACCACTGACCACACCTTTTGACACCTTTCCGACATTTTGAAAGCCTGGAACGCAAAGTTTTATTTATAGACATCAGATGAAGGTTGTCAATGGCGGACAGCGGATGGGAGGAGGGGGGGGGGGGGAGAAAATAGTTACGCCAATTCATACAGGCACTAATGCGCATTGGGCATATGGTGCTAGACGCCATATAGTTATGAATACTTCAGCAATCGGTGTTTTTTGTTTTGTTTACATATCCTATTTACAGGACATCGCTGTCAGCACCATCATTTTACTACTGTTGTTGATGGCAAGTTTGCGTTCAGTAGTTTGCCATGGCTTTCTGATCGACCGGCTCCAATACCAATTCGTAAAAGTATAGCGCAACACGGTCTGCTGCCAAATCGCGCGCAACTGTGTTTACAAAGCGGGTAAACCGGCTTACAAATCTCGTTCGTAAAGCCTTAGCTTAGCCACGGAGCGCGGCACTATAATTTAATTACTACTTTGTTGATAATATAGTCGGCTTGTTTATTGTCCATTCCGTCTTTGTTCCGGTCAAGGGTTGTTAAACTCTGTCTTCTTTTTCTGCTTTCATCAGGAGTATTTTTTGTTTCTCAAGACGTAATTGCATTGTGCCTGTTTACTTGTGCCTGTAGGCCGACACATCCGACTCTAGTGAGCTCTATTCAAGATGACGGAGATGTGCGAGTTTGGCTTTCGTTGTTGCATCTTGAGAGAAGTGCCACAACACATAACCAAAGAATTCTCGAATGCGATGGCCTGGTAGTTATACATTCACGGCCTATTTCTTCTAGTGATCTTCCTTGGCACAGTCAGTTAGTACGTCGGCACGTACATTTAAGATTTTTGGTGTCACTTATAATGTCGGTCGCGGGTTCGATTCCCCGCAGCGTAATTTTTTTTTTTTTTTTTTTTTTTTTAAAGTGGGCGTACGAATCACGTCCGTAAGGTCTTAGCCACGGAAACCGGCACTGGAATTACTACTTCGTTCAGTAGTTTACCATAGCTGTCTGAACGACCGGCTCCCACACCAATTCGTTAAAATACGGCGAAATGCGATCTGCTGCCAAATCGCGCGCAGTTGTGTTTCGAACGCGGGTAAGCGGGCTTACGAATCACATCCGTAAGACCTTAGCCACGGAGACCGTTACTGCAATTACTACCTCGTTTGCCATGGCTTTCTGAACGACCGGCTCCCATAACAATTTGGTAAAATACGGCGAATCTGCTGTCAAATCGCGCGCAGCTGTGTTTACAACGCGGGTAAGCGGTCGTAGGAATCGCTTCCGTAAGACCTTAGCCACGGAGTCCGGTACTACCTCGTTCAGTAGTTTGCCATTGCTTTCTGAACGACCGGCTCCCATACAATTCGAAAATATTCCGCTGGAATTTGATAGAATTGGCGTGATCACGTGTTCGAGTCTTTGTTATCCGCTGACCACACCTTTTGACACCTTTCCGACATTTTGAAAGCCTGGAACGCAAAGTTTTATTTATAAACATCAGTTGAAGGTTGTCAATGGCGGAAAACGGAGAGGAGGGGATGGGTTGAAGAGAATGGCTGCGCCAATTAATGCAGGCACTAAGGCACATTGGGCATATGGTGCTAGACGCCATATAGTTATAAATACATCGGCAATCGGTGTTTTGTGTGTGTGTTTGTTTTGTTTACATATCCTATTTACAGGACATCGCTGTCAGCACCATCATTTTACTACTGTTGTTGATGGCACGTTTGCGTTCAGTAGTTTGCCATGGCTCTCTAAACGACCGGCTCCCATACCAATTTGTTAAAGTACAGCGAGACGCTGTCTGCTGCCAAATCGCGCGCAGATGTGTTTAGAAAGCGGGGAAGCGGGCTTACGAATCGCGTCCGTAATACCTTAGCCACGGAGGGCTGTACTGCAATTATTACCTCGTTTAGTAGTTTGCCTGTCATGCGTGGCGAGACACAACTCGCGCTACGAAGAAGAGAACTGGACAACGCACATCAAAAGGCAGAAGGCAACGAGGAAAAGCACTGATCAACTCATGTCATAAATGTGTTTGCCAGCGAACATATTTGGCTCGTCTTTGTTAACCCCTGAACTTTGACACCTTTCCGACATTTTGGCAGCCTTGAACGCGGTTTTATTTATGGACATTAGATAAAGGCTGTGATGTGGCGGAAAAAGGGAGGAGAAAGAGAATAGTTACGCCTACCTGACTCAGATGAGGGTTTGATTGACGTATCTAAACTCGGCGAGGGAGACAGCTGGTCATCTGACACCCAGCTGTCTATTCTGCATATTAGTATGCTACGAAAACAAGAAATACTCAACATCTAGCAGGAAACAATACGGTTTCTTCACTACGTAGAGATGTAGCTTAATATACCTAAATGTAATTCATACAGGCCCTAAGGCGCATTGGGCATATGGTGCTTGACGCCGTATAGTTATAAATACATCGGCAATCGGTGATTTTTGTTTTTTTTTGTTTTACATATCCTATTTACAGGACATTGCTGTTAGCACCAGCATTTTACTGCTGTTGTTGATGGCAAGTTTAATTTCAGTAGTTTGCCATGGCTTTCTGAACGACCGGCTCCCATACCAATTGGTTAAAATACGGCGCAACGCGGTCTGCTGCGAAATCGCGCGCAACTGTTTAGAAAGGGGAGTAAGCGGGCTTACAAATTGCGTCCGTAAACCTTAGCCACGGAGTCGGCACTATAATTACTACTTTGTTGATAATATATTACGCTTG
>OY992884.1:56017177-56034677 GCA_963921405.1 Cepaea hortensis
CAACATAGACGAGCAATATTTCTTGCGGGCGGAATCTCGCTGGACGCGTTTGTTTGGTCGGGGGCCTGTCCGAAATTCACTCCATGCGGCGTGAATGTGTGAGATCATTTGTAGACGACTTAGTTCTCGGTCGGGGTGTCGTAATCAGCTGAGCAGCCAACTCACTGCGAACTGTTGAGTCTCAGCCCTAGACCAGGAAATTTGTTCGCAACATAGACGAGCAATATTTCTTGCGGGCGGAATCTCGCTGGACGCGTTTGTTTGGTCGGGGGCCTATCCGAAATTCACTCCATGCGGCGTGAATGTGTGAGATCATTTGTAGACGACTTAGTTCTCGGTCGGGGTGTCGTAATCAGCTGAGCAGCCAACTCACTGCGAACTGTTGAGTCTCAGCCCTAGACCAGGAAATTTGTTCGCAACATAGACGAGCATTATTTCCTGCGGGCGGAATCTCGCTGGTCGAGTTTGTGTGGTCTGTTCTGTCCGTCTCCTCTCCAAGAGTCCTCTGTACGCTGTCTTCGTTGTCGGAACTCTCTCAACGCGGCCTCGTTGAGGTACGTTCACGGCCGCTACTGTCACCGTCACTCAGCTCCGCAGGTTCGACTCCTGCCCCGGGCATGCAAACGCTTATCAATTGCGGAAGTGGGTATCTCTGGCGCCCGGGACCCACGGCTGAATCGGTGGTGGTAGTAGAGACCGTGTTGTACCTCGACGAGAGGCGAGGGAGGGAGCGAGAATGAAGAAAGTGTACAAAGGATGGAGAGGAGATGGGCGAGGGGGGGATGGAGGTGGGGGTGGGTCGATTGGCGCGCGGGGCCCGCCGGCAAAGTCCGCGGGGCTGCGCCCCGCGGACTTTGCCGGCGGGCCCCGCGCGCCAATCGACCGTGCACCGTTTAAGTCAGACGGGGAGAGCCCGTCGAGAAGAACATTTCAACAAAAAAATAGTGTAGTCTCCAAAGTACCATGAGTGCAAATTTGGTCAAAGTCCTAGAAATAGTGTACAGAGCGATAATAGCAATCTAGTCCGTGAGGGAGGATGAAAATTGTTCTCAACTGGTAAAAAGTATACACAGGAGTCTCCCCCCTACTGAACAAGAAAATATTGAAAAAGTGTACAGCGCAAAAGAGTGTACAGAAAAAGTGTACAGCGCAAAAGAGTGTACAGAAAAAGTGTACAAAGCAACGTCAACAGAGGGAAGTAATTGTGGCATTCTTCACGAACAAGGTAACGGAACGGTTCCCTCCCATGGCGGTAGGGTCGGAGGTGTGGGGGATGTGTGGGGTGGGGGAGATGTGTGTATGGTGGGGGATGTCTGAGTGGGTGAGGGGGGTGTGTGTGTGGGTGGGTGCGGGATGTGTGGGTTGGTGGAGATGTGTGGTTGAGAGATGGGTGATTGGGGGTGTATGGGTAGGTGAGTGGAAGATATGTGTGTGTGTGTGTGTGTGTGTGTGTGTGTGTGTGTGTGTGTGTGTGTAGGGGAGGGGGTTGTTTGGTGGGTGGGAGATGTGTCTCATAACATGGTAACATGCATTGTTTATGTTTACAACATTCATTTAACAATGTTTTATTTTTCCTTTGTGAATGTATCATACACTATTTATGAACGAAAGATGGGTGATTGGAAGGGCCAAGTGTAAGACGGGCCTGCGTGCCCAACACACGCGAACAAAAGGGGCGGGCATATTTATGGGCCTAGGTGTCATGGCCGGCAGGAATGGCGGAGCTCTTGCAGCCGTATAGTTGTGATAAAAAACTGCACTCGTAAACATCCCGCCCATTGGTAAAGTCGTTAGCCTCGTGGTGAGGAAAGGAATTGGTCAGCGCATATCATGCGGATAAAAAAAAAATCACCGTATTGTAATGTGTTAAACCGAATTATCCAGCTAGAAACCACACTGATCATGTAACCTAACATCGGCCACTCGCAAACTGAAGCAACACAATCACAGACGGAAACAAACACGCTTCAGTTTTCGGCGTATTTAAAAAGGGGGATAATTTTATTCGAGTAGTTATGTGTTTGTTCAGTCGTGATCGGTGAAACAAGAGGAAGAGAATCGATCACCGCATACCAAGCCGTTGTTAACGAAGATATTGGTCAACGGATCGCCATTGATGGAAATAAATGTCATGCGTGGCGAGGCACAGCTCGCGCTACGCACATCAAGGTGGAAAGCAACGTGGAAGAGAACTGAACAACTCATGTCATAAACATATCACCTGGTGTGTTTGCCAGCGGAAATATTCGGCCCGTTTTGATAGCGCTGGCGTGATCACGTGTTCGAGTCTTTGTTAACCGCTGACCACACCTTTTGACACCTTTCCGACATTTTAACAGCACGAAACACAAAGTTTTAATTATAGACATCAGATGAAGGTTGTGAATCGCGGAAAGGGGAGGGGAGGGGATGGGGGAAGAGAACTACTGTTGTTGATGGCAAGTTTGCGTTCAGTAGTTTGCCATTTCTCTCTGAACGACGGGCTCCCATACTAACAGCAAAACGCTGTCTGCTGCCAAATCGCGCGCAGATGGTTTAGAACGCGGTTAAGCGGGCGTGCGAATCACGTCCGTAAGGCCTTAGCCACGGAAACCGGCACTGGAATGACTACTTCGTTCAGTAGTTTGCCATGGCTTTCTGAACGACCGGCTCCATTACCGATTCGGTAAAATACAGCGCAACGCGATCTGCTGCCAAATCGCGCGCAGCTGTGTTTCGAACGCGGGTAAGCTGGCTTACGAATCGCATCCGTAAGACCTTAGCCACGGAGGCGGTACTACACTTACTACCTCGTTCAGTAGTTTGCCATGGCTTTCTGAACGACCGGCTCCCATAACAATTTGGTAAAATACGGCGAATCTGCTGCCAAATCGCTCGCAGCTCTGTTTAGAAAGCGGGTAAGCGGGCTTACGAATCGCCTCCGTTATACCTTAGCCACGGAGACCGGTACAGCAATGACTACCTGGTTCAGTAGTTTGCCATTGCTTTCTGAACGACCGGCTCCCATACAAATCGAAAATATTCCGCTGGACTTGATAGAATAGGCGTGATCACGTGTTCGAGTCTTTGTTAACCACTGACCACACCTTTTGACACCTTTCCGACATTTTGAAAGCCTGGAACGCAAAGTTTTATTTATAGACATCAGATGAAGGTTGTCAATGGCGGACAGCGGATGGGAGGAGGGGAGGGGGGAAAGAAAATAGCTACGCCAATTCATACAGGCACTAATGCGCATTGGGCATATGGTGCTAGACGCCATATAGTTATGAATACTTCAGCAATCGGTGTTTTTTGTTTTGTTTACATATCCTATTTACAGGACATCGCTGTCAGCACCATCATTTATTTTACTTCTGTTGTTGATGGCAAGTTTGCGTTCAGTGGTTTGCCATGGCTCTCTGAACGACGGGCTCCCATACTAACAGCAAAACGCTGTCTGCTGCCAAATCGCGCGCAGATGGTTTAGAACGCGGTTAAGCGGGCGTACGAATCACGTCCGTAAGGTCTTAGCCACGGAAACCGGCACTGGAATGACTACTTCGTTCAGTAGTTTGCCATGGCTTTCTGAACGACCGGCTCCATTACCGATTAGGTAAAATACAGCGCAACGCGATCTGCTGCCAAATCGCGCGCAGCTGTGTTTCGAACGCGGGTAAGCTGGCTTACGAATCGCATCCGTAAGACCTTAGCCACGGACAACGATACTACACTTACTACCTCGTTCAGTAGTTTGCCATGGCTTTCTGAACGACCGGCTCCCATAACAATTTGATAAAATACGGCGAATCTGCTGCCAAATCGCTCGCAGCTGTGTTTAGAAAGCGGGTAAGCGGGCTTACGAATCGCCTCCGTTATACCTTAGCCACGGAGACCGGTACAGCAATGACTACCTGGTTCAGTAGTTTGCCATTGCTTTCTGAACGACCGGCTCCCAAACAAATCGAAAATATTCCGCTGGACTTGATAGAATAGGTGTGATCACGTGTTCGAGTCTTTGTTAACCACTGACCACACCTTTTGACACCTTTCCGACATTTTGAAAGCCTGGAACGCAAAGTTTTATTTATAGACATCAGATGAAGGTTGTCAATGGCGGACAGCGGATGGGAGGAGGGGGGGGGGAGAAAATAGTTACGCCAATTCATACAGGCACTAATGCGCATTGGGCATATGGTGCTAGACGCCATATAGTTATGAATACTTCAGCAATCGGTGTTTTCTGTTTTGTTTACATATCCTATTTACAGGACATCGCTGTCAGCACCATCATTTTACTACTGTTGTTGATGGCAAGTTTGCGTTCAGTAGTTTGCCATGGCTTTCTGATCGACCGGCTCCAATACCAATTCGTAAAAGTATAGCGCAACACGGTCTGCTGCCAAATCGCGCGCAACTGTGTTTACAAAGCGGGTAAACCGGCTTACAAATCTCGTTCGTAAAGCCTTAGCTTAGCCACGGAGCGCGGCACTATAATTTAATTACTACTTTGTTGATAATATAGTCGGCTTGTTTATTGTCCATTCCGTCTTTGTTCCGGTCAAGGGTTGTTAAACTCTGTCTTCTTTTTCTGCTTTCATCAGGAGTATTTTTTGTTTCTCAAGACGTAATTGCATTGTGCCTGTTTACTTGTGCCTGTAGGCCGACACATCCGACTCTAGTGAGCTCTATTCAAGATGACGGAGATGTGCGAGTTTGGCTTTCGTTGTTGCATCTTGAGAGAAGTGCCACAACACATAACCAAAGAATTCTCGAATGCGATGGCCTGGTAGTTATACATTCACGGCCTATTTCTTCTAGTGATCTTCCTTGGCACAGTCAGTTAGTACGTCGGCACGTACATTTAAGATTTTTGGTGTCACTTATAATGTCGGTCGCGGGTTCGATTCCCCGCAGCGTAATTTTTTTTTTTTTTTTTTTTTTTTTAAAGTGGGCGTACGAATCACGTCCGTAAGGTCTTAGCCACGGAAACCGGCACTGGAATTACTACTTCGTTCAGTAGTTTACCATAGCTGTCTGAACGACCGGCTCCCACACCAATTCGTTAAAATACGGCGAAATGCGATCTGCTGCCAAATCGCGCGCAGTTGTGTTTCGAACGCGGGTAAGCGGGCTTACGAATCACATCCGTAAGACCTTAGCCACGGAGACCGTTACTGCAATTACTACCTCGTTTGCCATGGCTTTCTGAACGACCGGCTCCCATAACAATTTGGTAAAATACGGCGAATCTGCTGTCAAATCGCGCGCAGCTGTGTTTACAACGCGGGTAAGCGGTCGTAGGAATCGCTTCCGTAAGACCTTAGCCACGGAGTCCGGTACTACCTCGTTCAGTAGTTTGCCATTGCTTTCTGAACGACCGGCTCCCATACAATTCGAAAATATTCCGCTGGAATTTGATAGAATTGGCGTGTGATCACGTGTTCGAGTCTTTGTTATCCGCTGACCACACCTTTTGACACCTTTCCGACATTTTGAAAGCCTGGAACGCAAAGTTTTATTTATAAACATCAGTTGAAGGTTGTCAATGGCGGAAAACGGAGAGGAGGGGATGGGTTGAAGAGAATGGCTGCGCCAATTAATGCAGGCACTAAGGCACATTGGGCATATGGTGCTAGACGCCATATAGTTATAAATACATCGGCAATCGGTGTTTTGTGTGTGTGTTTGTTTTGTTTACATATCCTATTTACAGGACATCGCTGTCAGCACCATCATTTTACTACTGTTGTTGATGGCACGTTTGCGTTCAGTAGTTTGCCATGGCTCTCTAAACGACCGGCTCCCATACCAATTTGTTAAAGTACAGCGAGACGCTGTCTGCTGCCAAATCGCGCGCAGATGTGTTTAGAAAGCGGGGAAGCGGGCTTACGAATCGCGTCCGTAATACCTTAGCCACGGAGGGCTGTACTGCAATTATTACCTCGTTTAGTAGTTTGCCTGTCATGCGTGGCGAGACACAACTCGCGCTACGAAGAAGAGAACTGGACAACGCACATCAAAAGGCAGAAGGCAACGAGGAAAAGCACTGATCAACTCATGTCATAAATGTGTTTGCCAGCGAACATATTTGGCTCGTCTTTGTTAACCCCTGAACTTTAACACCTTTCCGACATTTTGGCAGCCTTGAACGCGGTTTTATTTATGGACATTAGATAAAGGCTGTGATGTGGCGGAAAAAGGGAGGAGAAAGAGAATAGTTACGCCTACCTGACTCAGATGAGGGTTTGATTGACGTATCTAAACTCGGCGAGGGAGACAGCTGGTCATCTGACACCCAGCTGTCTATTCTGCATATTAGTATGCTACGAAAACAAGAAATACTCAACATCTAGCAGGAAACAATACGGTTTCTTCACTACGTAGAGATGTAGCTTAATATACCTAAATGTAATTCATACAGGCCCTAAGGCGCATTGGGCATATGGTGCTTGACGCCGTATAGTTATAAATACATCGGCAATCGGTGATTTTTGTTTTTTTTTGTTTTACATATCCTATTTACAGGACATTGCTGTTAGCACCAGCATTTTACTGCTGTTGTTGATGGCAAGTTTAATTTCAGTAGTTTGCCATGGCTTTCTGAACGACCGGCTCCCATACCAATTGGTTAAAATACGGCGCAACGCGGTCTGCTGCGAAATCGCGCGCAACTGTTTAGAAAGGGGAGTAAGCGGGCTTACAAATTGCGTCCGTAAACCTTAGCCACGGAGTCGGCACTATAATTACTACTTTGTTGATAATATATTACGCTTGTTTATTGTCTCAATCGATTCAGCGACATGTAAAACCTCTATATTCCAAATTTCACTACCGCGCGTTAATTCTAACGCGAGTTACAGTCGATTAACGAGTGCGGAAAATTTTTCTAAGTCATGCCGCTGCTCTGATTGCACGAATGAACGCAGTTTAACAATTCTGCAACAGTAACTACCAGTGAACAATTTTACGAGTCGTGCATACTATGTGGGGCTGGTCTGGTTCGCTAGATCAGTTCCGCGTCTAGCGTTCGTTGTCTCGGATGGCTGTGTGAGGTGCACCAAAATGGGATCTTCCCAGCCAACGTGAGTTAGCGAGGCAGGCGTTTCAAGAATGTAACCGCATCGTGCAGCCAGGGTCGTGGTTTGAGCGGGCAAAAGAGCAAAATTTGTACGACCGTTCGACAAAGTCTCGATAAGCGCCCACTCTCTCTCGATGAGTAGTGGGCCTGCAGTCAGTAAGCTGGTATAGCTTTTGTTTTTCGGTTAGTCCTGCCGGCGTAGCTTGAAAGCTCGTCGGTAGGCGTCCAGTGGTTTTGCATGTATCACCTTGTACCGGGAGGGCGCGCTTTAGCGATGCTACTCTTGGCTTGCGTGTGCGTGAATAGTCCGTCTGTCCGATAGATATCTGGTTGATCCTGCCAGTAGTCATATGCTTGTCGTAAGCTCGTCCTCCCGTTCACGTCTCTCATGGAAGAGTTCAAGGCCGGAAAGACCAGACTCGCGATGATGATGCGCGAGTCTCCAGACGCAATGGTCAGAGCCGCAGTCCCCGCCTTGAGGACGGGAAGGAAGTGGCATGTCGTCGACGAAATCGAGAAAGCCCAAGCCTCACTCCAGCTGAAGGAAGTGATGGGCCACACACAGCACGGTAGGCTGGGTCTCGGATTCTTAGCAAAAGAGCCGAGGTGGTCTAAGGCGGAGCCCAAACAACGCAGAGAAATGGTGGTCAGGCAGATCCGCGAGGGAGAGGACGATGAGAGAGTCCGAAAGGCTGCCCAGCAGGCGCAGCAAGCGCATTGGATGTCATGGGACGCTGTTGTTCAGAGGTCGCTCACCTGGAATGACATATGGCACATGGCTCCACTGCGCTTAAGTTTCGTCGTCCGATCCCTTTACGATGTCCTGCCATCAGCTGCAAACCTAGTCAAGTGGGATCAAACCGATGACCCGCTCTGTCCCCTATGCACGAAAGCAAAAATCCAGACAGCGGAGCACGTGCTGTCTGGATGTAAAACAGCCCTGACCCAAGGTCGTTTCACGTGGAGGCATAACAAAGTCCTTGATGAGTTGGCCGCCATAGTGAACGGGGCTAAGACCAAAGCAAATAAAGAGGGGAACAGACCGAGGCCGATGGAGATTTCATTTGTCCGGGAAGGGCGAAGAAGGAAGACGAAAGCCGACGAGTTGCCGCTTGCGACCGTCTTCGATGGTGCGAGGGACTGGGAACTGACCGTAGACCTGAAGGGCCGTGGCAAATACCCTGAGGTAATCAGCAGCTTCGGGCTGCGACCAGACATCGTACTCAGCTCCTCGTCAGCCAAGCAGCTAACGCTGATTGAGCTGACTGTCCCATACGAAAGCAATATAGAGGAGCAGCATGCATTCAAAACTGCAAAATATGATGGCATGGTGGCAGGCCTGAGGCGGCTAGGTTACACAGTCAGGTTCTTCGCCGTGGAGATAGGCGCGAGGGGGATGGTCTCCCACTCCGTGTTTGACATGCTGAAGCGAATGGGAATGAAGGGCCAGGCAAGAAATAAGGCCCAGAAACGACTGTGTGAGGCTGCCGAAAGGGCGTCGTGCTGGCTATGGAACCGACGGAATCTAGAGTGGAATAAGTCTCGGGACTAGTGTGGTTAGAAGCTGGCAACTGCAGAACCAATCAATCTCTCAACCAAGACCATCGAACTGTCAACTGTCTCGTGGCGGCTCTGTGGCCTTTCCTCCGAGCGGAAAAGGCGAGTCCGAGCGCAGCCTAATTGTGTAAATGTCGGCCGACGTCTTACCTCCATAGCGATAGTCGAAAGCTGCACTCAAGTCGACTGCAAAAACCAATGGCGTGGTTCTAGCAGAAGAAGGAGAAGACTCGATAAGCGCCCACTCTCTCTCTCGATGAGTAGTGGGTCCGCAGTCAGTACGTCTTGTCGGTCAGTCCTGCCGGCGTAGCTTGAAAGCTCGTCGGTAGGCGTCCAGTGGTTTTGCATGTATCACCTTGTACCGGGAGGGCGCGCTTTAGCGATGCTACTCTTGGCTTGCGTGTGCGTGAATAGTCCGTCTGTCCGATAGATATCTGGTTGATCCTGCCAGTAGTCATATGCGAAAACAAGAGGAGAACCGGCTCCCCGACTGAGTGCACGCCGTGAACGGGGTACGAGGAACGGTGACAAAATGGAGGGGACTAGGCAGTGGCTGGGGAGGTGGCTGAGTCCCCACGACCACATGTACCTGAGGGGCGGGTACAGGCTGCACGGACTTTCCCCACTGGAGGGGGAGAGGCCAGGGAGCGGACAAGGTATATCAGCTAAAGGGAAAAGCGTAACATCAAATAAAAATCAGGGATAACTAAAAATGTGACCGAACGTCTCCACGGCAGGGGAAAGACGCCCAGAGTCATGACCTGGGCGGGGCCCGTCCACTCGAGGATGTAAGGAGTTTAAAGGGCTGAAACATCTTATGACAGGGGAAACTCTTCTGAAGACAGAAGCCCCCTGCCGTGATCGCTCCACGTCGGAGTTCTTACTACTTATTGTGCATGGTCACCCAAACTGCTGCTGTGACGGACCGGCTCAGCCTGGTTAGATACTGGGAGCGGGTTGTGCGGGTCAGGCGCAGGAGCGAAATCGGCCCTACCGTAAGCGTTCCATTTGGGGCGTGGGGCCGACAGTGTTACGGGGATGTGATTTACCTGTGACGCTGTATAAACTCTTTATCACAAACAACCATGATGGAGGAAACTAATGATAATCAGAGAAACGGCGTAAATGGGTGCTCCATAGGAGCAGCCTCGCCCGGTAGGGATAGTCATGAGCACCAGGTGACTCCCGACCGTCAGCAGGCTACTAGGTGCAAAAGATTACTTACGGTTTCGGACAGGACCGACCCACGGACTACGAGTATTGCCCAACGGACGTTGGGCCATGCATGCGTTTGTGGTAGGAGCTTTCCGACCTTCCTGGGAATGAGAGTTCATAATGGCAAGATGAAGTGTGAGAGAGCGCTACAGGAGGCACGGCAGCGCAGTCCTGAAAGGGACGATGAGTCGTTAGAGGATGTCAGACGGGTTGAACCCCACAGTGAAGATGTCCAGTTTTCTTCCGCTGACAATACTCAAGCCGTTGCTTCCTGTGTCGCTCCCGAGGAACCTTCTGAAACCAGGTTGAAGATCAAGTTCCCGAGTGCTATCAGGAAGGAAGAGTGGGCAATGTTAGACGTAACGTTATCCCGTGCTTTAGATGCAGAACTAAAGCACAAGTCCCTTGAAGAGAAGTTGATACAGTTCGGAGAGATAATCTACCGCCACTCGCTGATTAAGTTTGGTTGCATCAGCGAAGGGAAGGTAGCAGCTCTGCCGCAAAAGACCAGGCGGCAGAGACTGATGGAGGCAGTGAGGCAAGAGAAAAATGCGGCTCGAAAACGGTGGAAAAAGGCCGCAGAACACCAGAAAGAGGGCTTGCGCCAGGTCTGGCAGCACCTGAAAGCCAAGCACAATGCCCTAGCCCGGGCCGAAAGGTTCTGCAGAAACCGGCGGAAAACCCGGAAGGAACGGGAGAGGTTCTTCCGGGAGCCATACAAGTTTGCACGGGACTTGTTCGAGCAGCCGCGGTCCGGCGTACTCGATGTGAGCAGAGAAGAGCTGGAGAACCACCTCGTGACGACGTACTCCGATGCCCAGCGGAACGTCCCACTCGGAGAAATGGAGGGGCTAAAATGCCCGGCAAAACCAACTGTGAAGTTCAATGCCGGGCAGCCGATGTGGAACGAGGTGGTTGCGGTTGTGAAAAAAGCAAGAGGCAAGTCAGCACCGGGTCCCAACGGTGTGCCGTACACAGTCTACAAAAGGTGTCCGAGAGTCTTGTCAAGGCTACACCTGGTGTTAATGTCAGCCTGGACGCAAAGGCATGTGAGCACGGAGTGGAAGACCGCCAATGGAATCTACATTCCCAAAGAGCAAAACTCAACTGGTATTGGCCAGTTCAGGCCGATCTCTCTTCTGAACGTTGAGGGGAAAATATTCTTTTCGATCATGGCTAGTCGGCTCACTAAGTACTTGATGGTGAACAAGTACATCGAGACAGCGGTTCAAAAGGGGGGGCTTCCCGGAGTCCCCGGATGTCTCGAACACAGTACCATGATCTGGGATGCTATCCAGAGAGCGAAGAAGAAGAAGGAGGAACTCCACGTGATATGGTTGGACCTGGCCAACGCCTATGGGTCAGTGCCCCACCAGCTGGTGTGGCATGCGCTCAAGGCTTATCACGTGCCCGAGAACGTCAAGGAAATGCTTGTGCAGTACTTCTCGGGCTTCTCTCTTCGGTTCTCGACCAAAACGTTCACGACGAGATGGATCGACTTGCAAGTGGGTATTGCCATGGGGTGTACGATTTCGCCAATATTATTTGTCATGGCGATGCAGGTCATATTGGATGCGGCATCAGGCTACGCGCACGGTCCGAGACTCAGCGAAGATAACAATCGTCGCTCTCCACCGCTGAAGGCCTTCATGGACGACACGACTATCTTGACACCGAGAGAGAGCGATGCTTGCAGCATCCTCCGCAGACTAGACGAGGTAGTTAGATGGGCAAGGATGAGTTTTAAGCCCAAAAAGTCGAGAAGTCTGTCGATCGTGAGGGGTAAGGTGGTGGAGCGGCGATTTAGAGTGGCAGGACAAGTGATTCCCACGGTGACAGAGGAACCAGTGAAGAGTCTTGGTCGTGTGTACGACTCGACCCTGACGGACGGGAACGCGGTGGCCGAAATGCATGCAATGCTGACGAACGGTCTGGCTACCATCGACAAAACCAGACTGATAGGCAAATTCAAGATATGGTGCCTCCAGTTCGTGCTAATCCCGAAACTGCTATGGCCGCTGCTGATATACGATATCGGCGTTTACGCAGTAAGCACGATGGAGTCAAAAATAAGCAGGCACATACGAGTGTGGCTTGGAGCACCAGCTTGCCTCACGACTGTCGCACTGTACTGCAAACAAAGTAAGCTCGTCCTCCCGTTCACGTCTCTCATGGAAGAGTTCAAGGCCGGAAAGACCAGACTCGCGATGATGATGCGCGAGTCTCCAGACGCAATGGTCAGAGCCGCAGTCCCCGCCTTGAGGACGGGAAGGAAGTGGCATGTCGTCGACGAAATCGAGAAAGCCCAAGCCTCACTCCAGCTGAAGGAAGTGATGGGCCACACACAGCACGGTAGGCTGGGTCTCGGATTCTTAGCAAAAGAGCCGAGGTGGTCTAAGGCGGAGCCCAAACAACGCAGAGAAATGGTGGTCAGGCAGATCCGCGAGGGAGAGGACGATGAGAGAGTCCGAAAGGCTGCCCAGCAGGCGCAGCAAGCGCATTGGATGTCATGGGACGCTGTTGTTCAGAGGTCGCTCACCTGGAATGACATATGGCACATGGCTCCACTGCGCTTAAGTTTCGTCGTCCGATCCCTTTACGATGTCCTGCCATCAGCTGCAAACCTAGTCAAGTGGGATCAAACCGATGACCCGCTCTGTCCCCTATGCACGAAAGCAAAAATCCAGACAGCGGAGCACGTGCTGTCTGGATGTAAAACAGCCCTGACCCAAGGTCGTTTCACGTGGAGGCATAACAAAGTCCTTGATGAGTTGGCCGCCATAGTGAACGGGGCTAAGACCAAAGCAAATAAAGAGGGGAACAGACCGAGGCCGATGGAGATTTCATTTGTCCGGGAAGGGCGAAGAAGGAAGACGAAAGCCGACGAGTTGCCGCTTGCGACCGTCTTCGATGGTGCGAGGGACTGGGAACTGACCGTAGACCTGAAGGGCCGTGGCAAATACCCTGAGGTAATCAGCAGCTTCGGGCTGCGACCAGACATCGTACTCAGCTCCTCGTCAGCCAAGCAGCTAACGCTGATTGAGCTGACTGTCCCATACGAAAGCAATATAGAGGAGCAGCATGCATTCAAAACTGCAAAATATGATGGCATGGTGGCAGGCCTGAGGCGGCTAGGTTACACAGTCAGGTTCTTCGCCGTGGAGATAGGCGCGAGGGGGATGGTCTCCCACTCCGTGTTTGACATGCTGAAGCGAATGGGAATGAAGGGCCAGGCAAGAAATAAGGCCCAGAAACGACTGTGTGAGGCTGCCGAAAGGGCGTCGTGCTGGCTATGGAACCGACGGAATCTAGAGTGGAATAAGTCTCGGGACTAGTGTGGTTAGAAGCTGGCAACTGCAGAACCAATCAATCTCTCAACCAAGACCATCGAACTGTCAACTGTCTCGTGGCGGCTCTGTGGCCTTTCCTCCGAGCGGAAAAGGCGAGTCCGAGCGCAGCCTAATTGTGTAAATGTCGGCCGACGTCTTACCTCCATAGCGATAGTCGAAAGCTGCACTCAAGTCGACTGCAAAAACCAATGGCGTGGTTCTAGCAGAAGAAGGAGAAGACTCGATAAGCGCCCACTCTCTCTCTCGATGAGTAGTGGGTCCGCAGTCAGTACGTCTTGTCGGTCAGTCCTGCCGGCGTAGCTTGAAAGCTCGTCGGTAGGCGTCCAGTGGTTTTGCATGTATCACCTTGTACCGGGAGGGCGCGCTTTAGCGATGCTACTCTTGGCTTGCGTGTGCGTGAATAGTCCGTCTGTCCGATAGATATCTGGTTGATCCTGCCAGTAGTCATATGCGAAAACAAGAGGAGAACCGGCTCCCCGACTGAGTGCACGCCGTGAACGGGGTACGAGGAACGGTGACAAAATGGAGGGGACTAGGCAGTGGCTGGGGAGGTGGCTGAGTCCCCACGACCACATGTACCTGAGGGGCGGGTACAGGCTGCACGGACTTTCCCCACTGGAGGGGGAGAGGCCAGGGAGCGGACAAGGTATATCAGCTAAAGGGAAAAGCGTAACATCAAATAAAAATCAGGGATAACTAAAAATGTGACCGAACGTCTCCACGGCAGGGGAAAGACGCCCAGAGTCATGACCTGGGCGGGGCCCGTCCACTCGAGGATGTAAGGAGTTTAAAGGGCTGAAACATCTTATGACAGGGGAAACTCTTCTGAAGACAGAAGCCCCCTGCCGTGATCGCTCCACGTCGGAGTTCTTACTACTTATTGTGCATGGTCACCCAAACTGCTGCTGTGACGGACCGGCTCAGCCTGGTTAGATACTGGGAGCGGGTTGTGCGGGTCAGGCGCAGGAGCGAAATCGGCCCTACCGTAAGCGTTCCATTTGGGGCGTGGGGCCGACAGTGTTACGGGGATGTGATTTACCTGTGACGCTGTATAAACTCTTTATCACAAACAACCATGATGGAGGAAACTAATGATAATCAGAGAAACGGCGTAAATGGGTGCTCCATAGGAGCAGCCTCGCCCGGTAGGGATAGTCATGAGCACCAGGTGACTCCCGACCGTCAGCAGGCTACTAGGTGCAAAAGATTACTTACGGTTTCGGACAGGACCGACCCACGGACTACGAGTATTGCCCAACGGACGTTGGGCCATGCATGCGTTTGTGGTAGGAGCTTTCCGACCTTCCTGGGAATGAGAGTTCATAATGGCAAGATGAAGTGTGAGAGAGCGCTACAGGAGGCACGGCAGCGCAGTCCTGAAAGGGACGATGAGTCGTTAGAGGATGTCAGACGGGTTGAACCCCACAGTGAAGATGTCCAGTTTTCTTCCGCTGACAATACTCAAGCCGTTGCTTCCTGTGTCGCTCCCGAGGAACCTTCTGAAACCAGGTTGAAGATCAAGTTCCCGAGTGCTATCAGGAAGGAAGAGTGGGCAATGTTAGACGTAACGTTATCCCGTGCTTTAGATGCAGAACTAAAGCACAAGTCCCTTGAAGAGAAGTTGATACAGTTCGGAGAGATAATCTACCGCCACTCGCTGATTAAGTTTGGTTGCATCAGCGAAGGGAAGGTAGCAGCTCTGCCGCAAAAGACCAGGCGGCAGAGACTGATGGAGGCAGTGAGGCAAGAGAAAAATGCGGCTCGAAAACGGTGGAAAAAGGCCGCAGAACACCAGAAAGAGGGCTTGCGCCAGGTCTGGCAGCACCTGAAAGCCAAGCACAATGCCCTAGCCCGGGCCGAAAGGTTCTGCAGAAACCGGCGGAAAACCCGGAAGGAACGGGAGAGGTTCTTCCGGGAGCCATACAAGTTTGCACGGGACTTGTTCGAGCAGCCGCGGTCCGGCGTACTCGATGTGAGCAGAGAAGAGCTGGAGAACCACCTCGTGACGACGTACTCCGATGCCCAGCGGAACGTCCCACTCGGAGAAATGGAGGGGCTAAAATGCCCGGCAAAACCAACTGTGAAGTTCAATGCCGGGCAGCCGATGTGGAACGAGGTGGTTGCGGTTGTGAAAAAAGCAAGAGGCAAGTCAGCACCGGGTCCCAACGGTGTGCCGTACACAGTCTACAAAAGGTGTCCGAGAGTCTTGTCAAGGCTACACCTGGTGTTAATGTCAGCCTGGACGCAAAGGCATGTGAGCACGGAGTGGAAGACCGCCAACGGAATCTACATTCCCAAAGAGCAAAACTCAACTGGTATTGGCCAGTTCAGGCCGATCTCTCTTCTGAACGTTGAGGGGAAAATATTCTTTTCGATCATGGCTAGTCGGCTCACTAAGTACTTGATGGTGAACAAGTACATCGAGACAGCGGTTCAAAAGGGGGGGCTTCCCGGAGTCCCCGGATGTCTCGAACACAGTACCATGATCTGGGATGCTATCCAGAGAGCGAAGAAGAAGAAGGAGGAACTCCACGTGATATGGTTGGACCTGGCCAACGCCTATGGGTCAGTGCCCCACCAGCTGGTGTGGCATGCGCTCAAGGCTTATCACGTGCCCGAGAACGTCAAGGAAATGCTTGTGCAGTACTTCTCGGGCTTCTCTCTTCGGTTCTCGACCAAAACGTTCACGACGAGATGGATCGACTTGCAAGTGGGTATTGCCATGGGGTGTACGATTTCGCCAATATTATTTGTCATGGCGATGCAGGTCATATTGGATGCGGCATCAGGCTACGCGCACGGTCCGAGACTCAGCGAAGATAACAATCGTCGCTCTCCACCGCTGAAGGCCTTCATGGACGACACGACTATCTTGACACCGAGAGAGAGCGATGCTTGCAGCATCCTCCGCAGACTAGACGAGGTAGTTAGATGGGCAAGGATGAGTTTTAAGCCCAAAAAGTCGAGAAGTCTGTCGATCGTGAGGGGTAAGGTGGTGGAGCGGCGATTTAGAGTGGCAGGACAAGTGATTCCCACGGTGACAGAGGAACCAGTGAAGAGTCTTGGTCGTGTGTACGACTCGACCCTGACGGACGGGAACGCGGTGGCCGAAATGCATGCAATGCTGACGAACGGTCTGGCTACCATCGACAAAACCAGACTGATAGGCAAATTCAAGATATGGTGCCTCCAGTTCGTGCTAATCCCGAAACTGCTATGGCCGCTGCTGATATACGATATCGGCGTTTACGCAGTAAGCACGATGGAGTCAAAAATAAGCAGGCACATACGAGTGTGGCTTGGAGCACCAGCTTGCCTCACGACTGTCGCACTGTACTGCAAACAAAGTAAGCTCGTCCTCCCGTTCACGTCTCTCATGGAAGAGTTCAAGGCCGGAAAGACCAGACTCGCGATGATGATGCGCGAGTCTCCAGACGCAATGGTCAGAGCCGCAGTCCCCGCCTTGAGGACGGGAAGGAAGTGGCATGTCGTCGACGAAATCGAGAAAGCCCAAGCCTCACTCCAGCTGAAGGAAGTGATGGGCCACACACAGCACGGTAGGCTGGGTCTCGGATTCTTAGCAAAAGAGCCGAGGTGGTCTAAGGCGGAGCCCAAACAACGCAGAGAAATGGTGGTCAGGCAGATCCGCGAGGGAGAGGACGATGAGAGAGTCCGAAAGGCTGCCCAGCAGGCGCAGCAAGCGCATTGGATGTCATGGGACGCTGTTGTTCAGAGGTCGCTCACCTGGAATGACATATGGCACATGGCTCCACTGCGCTTAAGTTTCGTCGTCCGATCCCTTTACGATGTCCTGCCATCAGCTGCAAACCTAGTCAAGTGGGATCAAACCGATGACCCGCTCTGTCCCCTATGCACGAAAGCAAAAATCCAGACAGCGGAGCACGTGCTGTCTGGATGTAAAACAGCCCTGACCCAAGGTCGTTTCACGTGGAGGCATAACAAAGTCCTTGATGAGTTGGCCGCCATAGTGAACGGGGCTAAGACCAAAGCAAATAAAGAGGGGAACAGACCGAGGCCGATGGAGATTTCATTTGTCCGGGAAGGGCGAAGAAGGAAGACGAAAGCCGACGAGTTGCCGCTTGCGACCGTCTTCGATGGTGCGAGGGACTGGGAACTGACCGTAGACCTGAAGGGCCGTGGCAAATACCCTGAGGTAATCAGCAGCTTCGGGCTGCGACCAGACATCGTACTCAGCTCCTCGTCAGCCAAGCAGCTAACGCTGATTGAGCTGACTGTCCCATACGAAAGCAATATAGAGGAGCAGCATGCATTCAAAACTGCAAAATATGATGGCATG
>OY992884.1:56044677-56057177 GCA_963921405.1 Cepaea hortensis
GTAATCAGCTGAGCAGCCAACTCACTGCGAACTGTTGAGTCTCAGCCCTAGACCAGGAAATTTGTTCGCAACATAGACGAGCAATATTTCTTGCGGGCGGAATCTCGCTGGACGCGTTTGTTTGGTCGGGGGCCTATCCGAAATTCACTCCATGCGGCGTGAATGTGTGAGATCATTTGTAGACGACTTAGTTCTCGGTCGGGGTGTCGTAATCAGCTGAGCAGCCAACTCACTGCGAACTGTTGAGTCTCAGCCCTAGACCAGGAAATTTGTTCGCAACATAGACGAGCATTATTTCCTGCGGGCGGAATCTCGCTGGTCGAGTTTGTGTGGTCTGTTCTGTCCGTCTCCTCTCCAAGAGTCCTCTGTACGCTGTCTTCGTTGTCGGAACTCTCTCAACGCGGCCTCGTTGAGGTACGTTCACGGCCGCTACTGTCACCGTCACTCAGCTCCGCAGGTTCGACTCCTGCCCCGGGCATGCAAACGCTTATCAATTGCGGAAGTGGGTATCTCTGGCGCCCGGGACCCACGGCTGAGTCGGTGGTGGTAGTAGAGACCGTGTTGTACCTCGACGAGAGGCGAGGGAGGGAGCGAGAATGAAGAAAGTGTACAAAGGATGGAGAGGAGATGGGCGAGGGGGGGATGGAGGTGGGGGTGGGTCGATTGGCGCGCGGGGCCCGCCGGCAAAGTCCGCGGGGCTGCGCCCCGCGGACTTTGCCGGCGGGCCCCGCGCGCCAATCGACCGTGCACCGTTTAAGTCAGACGGGGAGAGCCCGTCGAGAAGAACATTTCAACAAAAAAATAGTGTAGTCTCCAAAGTACCATGAGTGCAAATTTGGTCAAAGTCCTAGAAAAAGTGTACAGAGCGATAATAGCAATCTAGTCCGTGAGGGAGGATGAGAATTGTTCTCAACTGGTAAAAAGTATACACAGGAGTCTCCCCCCTACTGAACAAGAAAATATTGAAAAAGTGTACAGCGCAAAAGAGTGTACAGAAAAAGTGTACAGCGCAAAAGAGTGTACAGAAAAAGTGTACAAAGCAACGTCAACAGAGGGAAGTAATTGTGGCATTCTTCACGAACAAGGTAACGGAACGATTCCCTCCCATGGCGGTAGGGTCGGAGGTGTGGGGGATGTGTGGGGTGGGGGAGATGTGTGTATGGTGGGGGATGTCTGAGTGGGTGAGGGGGGTGTGTGTGTGGGTGGGTGCGGGATGTGTGGGTTGGTGGAGATGTGTGGTTGAGAGATGGGTGATTGGGGGTGTATGGGTAGGTGAGTGGAAGATATGTGTGTGTGTGTGTGTGTGTGTGTGTGTGTGTGTAGGGGAGGGGGTTGTTTGGTGGGTGGGAGATGTGTCTCATAACATGGTAACATGCATTGTTTATGTTTACAACATTCATTTAACAATGTTTTATTTTTCCTTTGTGAATGTATCATACACTATTTATGAACGAAAGATGGGTGATTGGAAGGGCCAAGTGTAAGACGGGCCTGCGTGCCCAACACACGCGAACAAAAGGGGCGGGCATATTTATGGGCCTAGGTGTCATGGCCGGCAGGAATGGCGGAGCTCTTGCAGCCGTATAGTTGTGATAAAAAACTGCACTCGTAAACATCCCGCCCATTGGTAAAGTCGTTAGCCTCGTGGTGAGGAAAGGAATTGGTCAGCGCATATCATGCGGATAAAAAAAAAATCACCGTATTGTAATGTGTTAAACCGAATTATCCAGCTAGAAACCACACTGATCATGTAACCTAACATCGGCCACTCGCAAACTGAAGCAACACAATCACAGACGGAAACAAACACGCTTCAGTTTTCGGCGTATTTAAAAAGGGGGATAATTTTATTCGAGTAGTTATGTGTTTGTTCAGTCGTGATCGGTGAAACAAGAGGAAGAGAATCGATCACCGCATACCAAGCCGTTGTTAACGAAGATATTGGTCAACGGATCGCCATTGATGGAAATAAATGTCATGCGTGGCGAGGCACAGCTCGCGCTACGCACATCAAGGTGGAAAGCAACGTGGAAGAGAACTGAACAACTCATGTCATAAACATATCACCTGGTGTGTTTGCCAGCGGAAATATTCGGCCCGTTTTGATAGCGCTGGCGTGATCACGTGTTCGAGTCTTTGTTAACCGCTGACCACACCTTTTGACACCTTTCCGACATTTTAACAGCACGAAACACAAAGTTTTAATTATAGACATCAGATGAAGGTTGTGAATCGCGGAAAGGGGAGGGGAGGGGATGGGGGAAGAGAACTACTGTTGTTGATGGCAAGTTTGCGTTCAGTAGTTTGCCATTTCTCTCTGAACGACGGGCTCCCATACTAACAGCAAAACGCTGTCTGCTGCCAAATCGCGCGCAGATGGTTTAGAACGCGGTTAAGCGGGCGTGCGAATCACGTCCGTAAGGCCTTAGCCACGGAAACCGGCACTGGAATGACTACTTCGTTCAGTAGTTTGCCATGGCTTTCTGAACGACCGGCTCCATTACCGATTCGGTAAAATACAGCGCAACGCGATCTGCTGCCAAATCGCGCGCAGCTGTGTTTCGAACGCGGGTAAGCTGGCTTACGAATCGCATCCGTAAGACCTTAGCCACGGAGGCGGTACTACACTTACTACCTCGTTCAGTAGTTTGCCATGGCTTTCTGAACGACCGGCTCCCATAACAATTTGGTAAAATACGGCGAATCTGCTGCCAAATCGCTCGCAGCTCTGTTTAGAAAGCGGGTAAGCGGGCTTACGAATCGCCTCCGTTATACCTTAGCCACGGAGACCGGTACAGCAATGACTACCTGGTTCAGTAGTTTGCCATTGCTTTCTGAACGACCGGCTCCCATACAAATCGAAAATATTCCGCTGGACTTGATAGAATAGGCGTGATCACGTGTTCGAGTCTTTGTTAACCACTGACCACACCTTTTGACACCTTTCCGACATTTTGAAAGCCTGGAACGCAAAGTTTTATTTATAGACATCAGATGAAGGTTGTCAATGGCGGACAGCGGATGGGAGGAGGGGAGGGGGGAAAGAAAATAGCTACGCCAATTCATACAGGCACTAATGCGCATTGGGCATATGGTGCTAGACGCCATATAGTTATGAATACTTCAGCAATCGGTGTTTTTTGTTTTGTTTACATATCCTATTTACAGGACATCGCTGTCAGCACCATCATTTATTTTACTTCTGTTGTTGATGGCAAGTTTGCGTTCAGTGGTTTGCCATGGCTCTCTGAACGACGGGCTCCCATACTAACAGCAAAACGCTGTCTGCTGCCAAATCGCGCGCAGATGGTTTAGAACGCGGTTAAGCGGGCGTACGAATCACGTCCGTAAGGTCTTAGCCACGGAAACCGGCACTGGAATGACTACTTCGTTCAGTAGTTTGCCATGGCTTTCTGAACGACCGGCTCCATTACCGATTAGGTAAAATACAGCGCAACGCGATCTGCTGCCAAATCGCGCGCAGCTGTGTTTCGAACGCGGGTAAGCTGGCTTACGAATCGCATCCGTAAGACCTTAGCCACGGACAACGATACTACACTTACTACCTCGTTCAGTAGTTTGCCATGGCTTTCTGAACGACCGGCTCCCATAACAATTTGATAAAATACGGCGAATCTGCTGCCAAATCGCTCGCAGCTGTGTTTAGAAAGCGGGTAAGCGGGCTTACGAATCGCCTCCGTTATACCTTAGCCACGGAGACCGGTACAGCAATGACTACCTGGTTCAGTAGTTTGCCATTGCTTTCTGAACGACCGGCTCCCAAACAAATCGAAAATATTCCGCTGGACTTGATAGAATAGGTGTGATCACGTGTTCGAGTCTTTGTTAACCACTGACCACACCTTTTGACACCTTTCCGACATTTTGAAAGCCTGGAACGCAAAGTTTTATTTATAGACATCAGATGAAGGTTGTCAATGGCGGACAGCGGATGGGAGGAGGGGGGGGGAGAAAATAGTTACGCCAATTCATACAGGCACTAATGCGCATTGGGCATATGGTGCTAGACGCCATATAGTTATGAATACTTCAGCAATCGGTGTTTTCTGTTTTGTTTACATATCCTATTTACAGGACATCGCTGTCAGCACCATCATTTTACTACTGTTGTTGATGGCAAGTTTGCGTTCAGTAGTTTGCCATGGCTTTCTGATCGACCGGCTCCAATACCAATTCGTAAAAGTATAGCGCAACACGGTCTGCTGCCAAATCGCGCGCAACTGTGTTTACAAAGCGGGTAAACCGGCTTACAAATCTCGTTCGTAAAGCCTTAGCTTAGCCACGGAGCGCGGCACTATAATTTAATTACTACTTTGTTGATAATATAGTCGGCTTGTTTATTGTCCATTCCGTCTTTGTTCCGGTCAAGGGTTGTTAAACTCTGTCTTCTTTTTCTGCTTTCATCAGGAGTATTTTTTGTTTCTCAAGACGTAATTGCATTGTGCCTGTTTACTTGTGCCTGTAGGCCGACACATCCGACTCTAGTGAGCTCTATTCAAGATGACGGAGATGTGCGAGTTTGGCTTTCGTTGTTGCATCTTGAGAGAAGTGCCACAACACATAACCAAAGAATTCTCGAATGCGATGGCCTGGTAGTTATACATTCACGGCCTATTTCTTCTAGTGATCTTCCTTGGCACAGTCAGTTAGTACGTCGGCACGTACATTTAAGATTTTTGGTGTCACTTATAATGTCGGTCGCGGGTTCGATTCCCCGCAGCGTAATTTTTTTTTTTTTTTTTTTTTTTTTAAAGTGGGCGTACGAATCACGTCCGTAAGGTCTTAGCCACGGAAACCGGCACTGGAATTACTACTTCGTTCAGTAGTTTACCATAGCTGTCTGAACGACCGGCTCCCACACCAATTCGTTAAAATACGGCGAAATGCGATCTGCTGCCAAATCGCGCGCAGTTGTGTTTCGAACGCGGGTAAGCGGGCTTACGAATCACATCCGTAAGACCTTAGCCACGGAGACCGTTACTGCAATTACTACCTCGTTTGCCATGGCTTTCTGAACGACCGGCTCCCATAACAATTTGGTAAAATACGGCGAATCTGCTGTCAAATCGCGCGCAGCTGTGTTTACAACGCGGGTAAGCGGTCGTAGGAATCGCTTCCGTAAGACCTTAGCCACGGAGTCCGGTACTACCTCGTTCAGTAGTTTGCCATTGCTTTCTGAACGACCGGCTCCCATACAATTCGAAAATATTCCGCTGGAATTTGATAGAATTGGCGTGATCACGTGTTCGAGTCTTTGTTATCCGCTGACCACACCTTTTGACACCTTTCCGACATTTTGAAAGCCTGGAACGCAAAGTTTTATTTATAAACATCAGTTGAAGGTTGTCAATGGCGGAAAACGGAGAGGAGGGGATGGGTTGAAGAGAATGGCTGCGCCAATTAATGCAGGCACTAAGGCACATTGGGCATATGGTGCTAGACGCCATATAGTTATAAATACATCGGCAATCGGTGTTTTGTGTGTGTGTTTGTTTTGTTTACATATCCTATTTACAGGACATCGCTGTCAGCACCATCATTTTACTACTGTTGTTGATGGCACGTTTGCGTTCAGTAGTTTGCCATGGCTCTCTAAACGACCGGCTCCCATACCAATTTGTTAAAGTACAGCGAGACGCTGTCTGCTGCCAAATCGCGCGCAGATGTGTTTAGAAAGCGGGGAAGCGGGCTTACGAATCGCGTCCGTAATACCTTAGCCACGGAGGACTGTACTGCAATTATTACCTCGTTTAGTAGTTTGCCTGTCATGCGTGGCGAGACACAACTCGCGCTACGAAGAAGAGAACTGGACAACGCACATCAAAAGGCAGAAGGCAACGAGGAAAAGCACTGATCAACTCATGTCATAAATGTGTTTGCCAGCGAACATATTTGGCTCGTCTTTGTTAACCCCTGAACTTTAACACCTTTCCGACATTTTGGCAGCCTTGAACGCGGTTTTATTTATGGACATTAGATAAAGGCTGTGATGTGGCGGAAAAAGGGAGGAGAAAGAGAATAGTTACGCCTACCTGACTCAGATGAGGGTTTGATTGACGTATCTAAACTCGGCGAGGGAGACAGCTGGTCATCTGACACCCAGCTGTCTATTCTGCATATTAGTATGCTACGAAAACAAGAAATACTCAACATCTAGCAGGAAACAATACGGTTTCTTCACTACGTAGAGATGTAGCTTAATATACCTAAATGTAATTCATACAGGCCCTAAGGCGCATTGGGCATATGGTGCTTGACGCCGTATAGTTATAAATACATCGGCAATCGGTGATTTTTGTTTTTTTTTGTTTTACATATCCTATTTACAGGACATTGCTGTTAGCACCAGCATTTTACTGCTGTTGTTGATGGCAAGTTTAATTTCAGTAGTTTGCCATGGCTTTCTGAACGACCGGCTCCCATACCAATTGGTTAAAATACGGCGCAACGCGGTCTGCTGCGAAATCGCGCGCAACTGTTTAGAAAGGGGAGTAAGCGGGCTTACAAATTGCGTCCGTAAACCTTAGCCACGGAGTCGGCACTATAATTACTACTTTGTTGATAATATATTACGCTTGTTTATTGTCTCAATCGATTCAGCGACATGTAAAACCTCTATATTCCAAATTTCACTACCGCGCGTTAATTCTAACGCGAGTTACAGTCGATTAACGAGTGCGGAAAATTTTTCTAAGTCATGCCGCTGCTCTGATTGCACGAATGAACGCAGTTTAACAATTCTGCAACAGTAACTACCAGTGAACAATTTTACGAGTCGTGCATACTATGTGGGGCTGGTCTGGTTCGCTAGATCAGTTCCGCGTCTAGCGTTCGTTGTCTCGGATGGCTGTGTGAGGTGCACCAAAATGGGATCTTCCCAGCCAACGTGAGTTAGCGAGGCAGGCGTTTCAAGAATGTAACCGCATCGTGCAGCCAGGGTCGTGGTTTGAGCGGGCAAAAGAGCAAAATTTGTACGACCGTTCGACAAAGTCTCGATAAGCGCCCACTCTCTCTCGATGAGTAGTGGGCCTGCAGTCAGTAAGCTGGTATAGCTTTTGTTTTTCGGTTAGTCCTGCCGGCGTAGCTTGAAAGCTCGTCGGTAGGCGTCCAGTGGTTTTGCATGTATCACCTTGTACCGGGAGGGCGCGCTTTAGCGATGCTACTCTTGGCTTGCGTGTGCGTGAATAGTCCGTCTGTCCGATAGATATCTGGTTGATCCTGCCAGTAGTCATATGCGAAAACAAGAGGAGAACCGGCTCCCCGACTGAGTGCACGCCGTGAACGGGGTACGAGGAACGGAGACAAAATGGAGGGGACTAGGCAGTGGCTGGTGAGGTGGCTGAGTCCCCACGACCACATGTACCTGAGGGGCGGGTACAGGCTGCACGGACTTTCCCCAGCGGAGGGGGAGAGGCCAGGGAGCGGACAAGGTATATCAGCTAAGGGAAAAGCGTAACATCAAATAAAAATCAGGGATAACTAAAAATGTGACCGAACGTCTCCACGGCAGGGGAAAGACGCCCAGAGTCATGACCTGGGCGGGGCCCGTCCACTCGAGGATGTAAGGAGTTTAAAGGGCTGAAACATCTTATGACAGGGGAAACTCTTCTGAAGACAGAAGCCCCCTGCCGTGATCGCTCCACGTCGGAGTTCTTACTACTTATTGTGCATGGTCACCCAAACTGCTGCTGTGACGGACCGGCTCAGCCTGGTTAGATACTGGGAGCGGGTTGTGCGGGTCAGGCGCAGGAGCGAAATCGGCCCTACCGTAAGCGTTCCATTTGGGGCGTGGGGCCGACAGTGTTACGGGGATGTGATTTACCTGTGACGCTGTATAAACTCTTTATCACAAACAACATGATGGAGGAAACTAATGATAATCAGAGAAACGGCGTAAATGGGTGCTCCATAGGAGCAGCCTCGCCCGGTAGGGATAGTCATGAGCACCAGGTGACTCCCGACCGTCAGCAGGCTACTAGGTGCAAAAGATTACTTACGGTTTCGGACAGGACCGACCCACGGACTACGAGTATTGCCCAACGGACGTTGGGCCATGCATGCGTTTGTGGTAGGAGCTTTCCGACCTTCCTGGGAATGAGAGTTCATAATGGCAAGATGAAGTGTGAGAGAGCGCTACAGGAGGCACGGCAGCGCAGTCCTGAAAGGGACGATGAGTCGTTAGAGGATGTCAGACGGGTTGAACCCCACAGTGAAGATGTCCAGTTTTCTTCCGCTGACAATACTCAAGCCGTTGCTTCCTGTGTCGCTCCCGAGGAACCTTCTGAAACCAGGTTGAAGATCAAGTTCCCGAGTGCTATCAGGAAGGAAGAGTGGGCAATGTTAGACGTAACGTTATCCCGTGCTTTAGATGCAGAACTAAAGCACAAGTCCCTTGAAGAGAAGTTGATACAGTTCGGAGAGATAATCTACCGCCACTCGCTGATTAAGTCTGGTTGCATCAGCGAAGGGAAGGTAGCAGCTCTGCCGCAAAAGACCAGGCGGCAGAGACTGATGGAGGCAGTGAGGCAAGAGAAAAATGCGGCTCGAAAACGGTGGAAAAAGGCCGCAGAACACCAGAAAGAGGGCTTGCGCCAGGTCTGGCAGCACCTGAAAGCCAAGCACAATGCCCTAGCCCGGGCCGAAAGGTTCTGCAGAAACCGGCGGAAAACCCGGAAGGAACGGGAGAGGTTCTTCCGGGAGCCATACAAGTTTGCACGGGACTTGTTCGAGCAGCCGCGGTCCGGCGTACTCGATGTGAGCAGAGAAGAGCTGGAGAACCACCTCGTGACGACGTACTCCGATGCCCAGCGGAACGTCCCACTCGGAGAAATGGAGGGGCTAAAATGCCCGGCAAAACCAACTGTGAAGTTCAATGCCGGGCAGCCGATGTGGAACGAGGTGGTTGCGGTTGTGAAAAAAGCAAGAGGCAAGTCAGCACCGGGTCCCAACGGTGTGCCGTACACAGTCTACAAAAGGTGTCCGAGAGTCTTGTCAAGGCTACACCTGGTGTTAATGTCAGCCTGGACGCAAAGGCATGTGAGCACGGAGTGGAAGACCGCCAACGGAATCTACATTCCCAAAGAGCAAAACTCAACTGGTATTGGCCAGTTCAGGCCGATCTCTCTTCTGAACGTTGAGGGGAAAATATTCTTTTCGATCATGGCTAGTCGGCTCACTAAGTACTTGATGGTGAACAAGTACATCGAGACAGCGGTTCAAAAGGGGGGGCTTCCCGGAGTCCCCGGATGTCTCGAACACAGTACCATGATCTGGGATGCTATCCAGAGAGCGAAGAAGAAGAAGGAGGAACTCCACGTGATATGGTTGGACCTGGCCAACGCCTATGGGTCAGTGCCCCACCAGCTGTTGTGGCATGCGCTCAAGGCTTATCACGTGCCCGAGAACGTCAAGGAAATGCTTGTGCAGTACTTCTCGGGCTTCTCTCTTCGGTTCTCGACCAAAACGTTCACGACGAGATGGATCGACTTGCAAGTGGGTATTGCCATGGGGTGTACGATTTCGCCAATACTATTTGTCATGGCGATGCAGGTCATATTGGATGCGGCATCCGGCTACGCGCACGGTCCGAGACTCAGCGAAGATAACAATAACCGCTCTCCACCGCTGAAGGCCTTCATGGACGACACGACTATCTTGACACCGAGAGAGAGCGATGCTGGCAGCATCCTCCGCAGACTGGACGAGGTAGTTGGATGGTCCAGGATGAGTTTTAAGCCCAAAAAGTCGAGAAGTCTGTCGATCGTGAGGGGCAAGGTGGTGGAGCGGCGATTTAGAGTGGCAGGACAAGTGATTCCCACGGTGACAGAGGAACCCGTGAAGAGTCTTGGTCGTGTGTACGACTCGACCCTGACGGACGGGAACGCGGTGGCCGAAATGCATGCAATGCTGACGAACGGTCTGGCTACCATCGACAAAACCAGACTGATAGGCAAATTCAAGATATGGTGCCTCCAGTTCGTGCTAATCCCGAAACTGCTATGGCCGCTGCTGATATACGATATCGGCGTTTACGCAGTAAGCACGATGGAGTCAAAAATAAGCAGGCACATACGAGTGTGGCTTGGAGCACCAGCTTGCCTCACGACTGTCGCACTGTACTGCAAACAAAGTAAGCTCGTCCTCCCGTTCACGTCTCTCATGGAAGAGTTCAAGGCCGGAAAGACCAGACTCGCGATGATGATGCGCGAGTCTCCAGACGCAATGGTCAGAGCCGCAGTCCCCGCCTTGAGGACGGGAAGGAAGTGGCATGTCGTCGACGAAATCGAGAAAGCCCAAGCCTCACTCCAGCTGAAGGAAGTGATGGGCCACACACAGCACGGTAGGCTGGGTCTCGGATTCTTAGCAAAAGAGCCGAGGTGGTCTAAGGCGGAGCCCAAACAACGCAGAGAAATGGTGGTCAGGCAGATCCGCGAGGGAGAGGACGATGAGAGAGTCCGAAAGGCTGCCCAGCAGGCGCAGCAAGCGCATTGGATGTCATGGGACGCTGTTGTTCAGAGGTCGCTCACCTGGAATGACATATGGCACATGGCTCCACTGCGCTTAAGTTTCGTCGTCCGATCCCTTTACGATGTCCTGCCATCAGCTGCAAACCTAGTCAAGTGGGATCAAACCGATGACCCGCTCTGTCCCCTATGCACGAAAGCACCAAAAATCCAGACAGCGGAGCACGTGCTGTCTGGATGTAAAACAGCCCTGACCCAAGGTCGTTTCACGTGGAGGCATAACAAAGTCCTTGATGAGTTGGCCGCCATAGTGAACGGGGCTAAGACCAAAGCAAATAAAGAGGGGAACAGACCGAGGCCGATGGAGATTTCATTTGTCCGGGAAGGGCGAAGAAGGAAGACGAAAGCCGACGAGTTGCCGCTTGCGACCGTCTTCGATGGTGCGAGGGACTGGGAACTGACCGTAGACCTGAAGGGCCGTGGCAAATACCCTGAGGTAATCTGCAGCTTCGGGCTGCGACCAGACATCGTACTCAGCTCCTCGTCAGCCAAGCAGCTAACGCTGATTGAGCTGACTGTCCCATACGAAAGCAATATAGAGGAGCAGCATGCATTCAAAACTGCAAAATATGATGGCATGGTGGCAGGCCTGAGGCGGCTAGGTTACACAGTCAGGTTCTTCGCCGTGGAGATAGGCGCGAGGGGGATGGTCTCCCACTCCGTGTTTGACATGCTGAAGCGAATGGGAATGAAGGGCCAGGCAAGAAATAAGGCCCAGAAACGACTGTGTGAGGCTGCCGAAAGGGCGTCGTGCTGGCTATGGAACCGACGGAATCTAGAGTGGAATAAGTCTCGGGACTAGTGTGGTTAGAAGCTGGCAACTGCAGAACCAATCAATCTCTCAACCAAGACCATCGAACTGTCAACTGTCTCGTGGCGGCTCTGTGGCCTTTCCTCCGAGCGGAGAAGGCGAGTCCGAGCGCAGCCTAAGTGTGTAAATGTCGGCCGACGTCTTACCTCCATAGCGATAGTCGAAAGCTGCACTCAAGTCGACTGCAAAAACCAATGGCGTGGTTCTAGCAGAAGAAGGAGAAGACTCGATAAGCGCCCACTCTCTCTCTCGATGAGTAGTGGGTCCGCAGTCAGTACGTCTTGTCGGTCAGTCCTGCCGGCGTAGCTTGAAAGCTCGTCGGTAGGCGTCCAGTGGTTTTGCATGTATCACCTTGTACCGGGAGGGCGCGCTTTAGCGATGCTACTCTTGGCTTGCGTGTGCGTGAATAGTCCGTCTGTCCGATAGATATCTGGTTGATCCTGCCAGTAGTCATATGCGAAAACAAGAGGAGAACCGGCTCCCCGACTGAGTGCACGCCGTGAACGGGGTACGAGGAACGGAGACAAAATGGAGGGGACTAGGCAGTGGCTGGGGAGGTGGCTGAGTCCCCACGACCACATGTACCTGAGGGGCGGGTACAGGCTGCACGGACTTTCCCCAGCGGAGGGGGAGAGGCCAGGGAGCGGACAAGGTATATCAGCTAAGGGAAAAGCGTAACATCAAATAAAAATCAGGGATAACTAAAAATGTGACCGAACGTCTCCACGGCAGGGGAAAGACGCCCAGAGTCATGACCTGGGCGGGGCCCGTCCACTCGAGGATGTAAGGAGTTTAAAGGGCTGAAACATCTTATGACAGGGGAAACTCTTCTGAAGACAGAAGCCCCCTGCCGTGATCGCTCCACGTCGGAGTTCTTACTACTTGTCTCAAAGATTAAGCCATGCATGTCTAAGTTCACACTGTCTCACGGTGAAACCGCGAATGGCTCATTAAATCAGTCGAGGTTCCTTAGATGACACGATCCTACTTGGATAACTGTGGCAATTCTAGAGCTAATACATGCTTACCAAGCTCCGACCCTCGCGGAAAGAGCGCTTTTATTAGTTCAAAACCAATCGTCGTTGCCCTTCGCGGGGCGCGGCGTTCCCACTGGTGACTCTGGATAACTTTGTGCTGATCGCATG